>CM031242.1:172241066-172273566 GCA_018340775.1 Taxus wallichiana var. yunnanensis | reverse complement strand
GCAACAATTAAAATGATCATCAAGAACTGCATCAAACTAGATTTTGAACTTGCATAATAGATTTCCTCAAAAGATGCAAAATATATCAATTGCAACCCAATACATAATTTGAACCTAGAAAACACTCTTTAACACACCCATGATCATCCCTCCATGTTCAATTTACATGTTGAGGAGAAAGGGAATCAAAATTGAATGAAACTTGCAAGTTGGAAAAAAAATTGCCAGTTTTAAAATTATAATTCTCTGCAGATTTATTTCTTAAAATTGACCCTTGAAACTTTACCAAATTCCAAAATTGATGATTTTTGTGCAAAGAGGACTCCGAGATATTTCTAGAAAGTCCTCGTTTTCCTAAAATGGAGCTTCCTATCAAAAGTTATGGCCATTTGAAGTTTTACTTCAAAATGGCCATCCCAAACAAAAATAATAATAATTCGACCTTAGAAAATTTAAATTTTGAACTTTGGAAAAATTTCCTAAAATTTCCTCTGCCCCACACCAATCATGTGCTGACACGTGGTAGGGAGGAATTAGGATTTACAATTGAAAACTTAACTTTTACACTTTTTTGGAAAAACTTCACTTTTTCTTCCGCCGCCTCGGCCAATCACAAAGCGCCACGTGGCCATTTGAGCAAGTGCGGGGCATGGAGGAAAATTTTCCTTTGGAAATAGAGATTTTGGTTTTGGGAAAAAAATTTCAAAATTTTCCCCACGACCCGCTCTCCCGCATCAATCACGTGATGACACGTGGCATTTGGGAAAATTTTCCTAGTTTTCCCTATCCCCGCAGGACCTCCAAGGGAAAATTTTCCCCAAAACTCCACCCGCCATAACTTGAGTTTTACAAGGAGTTAGGAGGACTTTTTATATGGTTGGAAAGGTGAGGAAATTTCCTATCCAATGAGGCTAGTTTAGGAAAGTTTTGATAATTCTAATTGTGTAAGAAATCCATTTGAAGTTCATGGCTTGATAGAGAGCAAGCCCGCGATAAATTTCTCCCCGAACCTTAATAAAACTTCAGAACCTCCAAATTGGAACCTAGTAAACTTGTTATAAGATAAAAATGGAAATCTTGTGTTTGGTTAATCAGAATTTGTTCTGGAACCTATTTAGTTTCAAACTAGTGTCTTGCAACTTGGTTGTAGACTCTTCCTATAAAAAAAAAAAAAAAAAAATTATTCCATAATTTTCCTAATTTGTTTCTTGGTCTCAAGTGGTAGTTGAAGCAGGCATCACATTTTGGTATCAAATCAGCAAGGGTTCAAAAGCTTGGACCATTGGGCACACTAGAAACATTGAGACTTGAAACCTAAAAATAGTAAATTGATAATCTAGAAAATAAAACTAATTGAAAATTGAACATGTTAGTAAAATTAGAAAAATCAAGAAAATTCAAGGTAATGAACTAACTCCCACTCTAGTCTACGTGTAGGAGCTCACTGAGCAGGAGGAACGTTCACAGAGGCTCAGAGTCACCACCACCACCACCTACACCACCACCACCACCACCACTAGACCAGGGTTTAGCAACTATCCTACCACAGATTTTTTACTGCACTCTCCAGATGTTAATGCCGCCATTACGAGGATCATGCACTCCCATCCACCCTCCTCCACATGGTGAGGAGGATGGAGGAGAGAATTTTCATGGAGAGTCACTAGAGCAGAGTCTCCTTTGAGGGGACATGGTGACCATATTTTAGGACAGAGAGAGAGGTCTCGGAGCCCTAGGCTTGAGGACAGTAGGCAGAGAGGCCCAGAGGCCATCGACCACAACCGCAGATCATATCGTGGAGATCTCAAGCTTAGGCCCTCACATTATTCAGTGTGACACAGTGGGTTCTGCAGAGGCCTCGGCTGGTTAGCTTGAGTGGTTTCTTTAAGCTTTTCCTTGTTCTAAGAACACAAAAGCTCATGTTACGCTCCATCTACCAAGGAAGGAGCTGAGTATGGTGGAGGACAGAGGAGCAGAACTCCATATAGATTCGAGACAATCACTGGGAGTTGTTTGAGGAGAGATTCAGAGTATATACTTGCCACGAGATTCATACAAAGAGAGGATCGATGAGTTCCACGACCTTCGACAGCTTCCTTACAAAGGGGTTGAGTATGAGAGTAGGTTCCTAGACCTACTTCAAAGATGTTGATTACATGCAGATGAGTAGGTGCGGATCCACAGTTCATCCGGGGCCTTAATCTAGACATTGAGGTGTAGTTCGGATCCACCGCCCACAGACGTTAGCGGAGGCCGCGAGAAGGCCTACATTACAGAGGAGACTCGAGGTAAAACCCAACAGGCTAGAGACCGGGTCAGGAGCCATATTCAACAGTTGTAGGATAGTAGATCGAGGGGGTCAGCTCCTCTTCCTCGTGGTGGTCAACATTCTTCACAATCATCTTTCAGACCACAAGAAAGAAGCAGCAGCAGTCCCGCCCACCATTTAGGCCTCCTCAGAGAGCTGATGCACAGAGAGGTCGCAGTATGGGGCCTCCTCCTAGGGGACCCACCAGACACAGGGTGGAGCTAGAGCTCAGTCGGTAGGAGCTCGACCATAGAGGCCACAACAGACTATAGCTGGATCATCAGGATCCACAACACCTACCTCTAGGGCACCTTCTGGCGGTGCTGCAGTTTGGAGGACTTCAGGTGGTTGCTTCGGGTGTGGAGTAGCAGGACACTTTTGGAGAGATTGCCCCCAGAACCCTAATAAGGGTAAGGCACCCATCTCAAAGCCTACAGTCAGAGACATGGGACGGAGTCACAGATCTACACAGCGGGTTGAGAACCGCCAGTGCCGAGCACCGAGCACGATCATTGAGACCCAAGGTAGTATCAGAGGTGTTCCTACCTCCATATTGTTTGACTCTGGTTCTTCTAATTCATTTATTGCACCATCCTTAGTAGAGCGATGCAGCTGGTGGCTGTTAGATAGGGTCATAGTTGGGATGTCGAGATGGCTTTGGAGCCAAGGTCTTGGTAGAATCCTTAGTAAAGGAGTGTGTTGTTAACTTGGGACCTTTCACCACCACTTCGATCTCTCGCGTACTTCCTTTGGGCTCTTATGGAGTCATTTTAGGCATGGATTGGTGTCTCGCACATAGGGCCAAGATGGATTGCTATCATCAGACTATATCTTGTGTAGATGATCTTGGAGTTGAGTCGGTGATTTCTAGGGTCAGGAGACCTATTTCTATTCACACTATCTCTACTATGTAGCTCAAGCGGTGTGTACGACGGGGTTGTCAGATGTATGCAACACAATGGCCAAGGACCGGGACAGAGGATGGGTCTAGTGGGCCATCGCTAGATGACCATCCCATTTTGAGAGAGTATGTAGATGTTTTCCTAGGGGAGCTACCGGGGATGCCACCCCCACGTGAGATTGATTTCCATATTGATCTAGTTCTAGGAGCAGAGCCTATCTCACGAGCTCCTTATCGGATGACCACCCCAGAGCTCTGTGAGCTCAAGTTGCAACTGGAAGGCCTTTTAGAGAAAGGCCTTATCCATCCTAGTGTATCCCCTTGGGGTGCACCAGTTATTTTTGTTAAGAAGAAGGATGGATCCTTATGGTTGTGCATAGACTACCACCAGCTGAATAAGGTAACGATCAAGAATCGTTATCCTCTTCCTCACATCGATGACTTGTTTGATCAAATGAAGGGAGCCACGGTGTTCTCTAAGATTGATCTCAAGTCTGGGTACCATCAGTTGAGGATTATGGAGACAGACATCCATAAGACTACTTTTCGTATGAGGTATGGGCACTATGAGTTCACAGTGGTGCCTTTGGTTTGACAAATGCCCCCGTAGTATTCATGAGTTTGATGAATGGGGTATTCAGACATTTTTAGATCACTTCGTGCTCATTTTTCTTGATGACATTCTGATTTACTCACGTACGCGTGAGGAGCACGAGGGGCACCTTCGTCAAGTTCTTCAGTGTCTTCGTGAGCAGCAGCTTTATGGGAACTTAGAGAAGTGTGCTTTCTTTTAGTCAGAGATTCAATACTTGGGCCATATCATCTCAGGTGAAGGAATCGCAATGATCCTTCCAAGATTAGAGCCATTATGGATTGGCCAATACCCACTACAGTGACAGAGGTGCGCAGCTTCATGGGGTTAGTAGGGTATTACAGGAGATTTGTGCAAGACTTCTCTCGGATAGCACACCCCATCACTTCCCTTCAGTAGAGAGGGAAGAAATTTGTTTGGTTAGACAGGTGTGAGAAGGCCTTCAGGACACTAAAGGAATATCTCACTACAACACCCATTCTTGCAGTGCTAGATCCACATGGTGAGTTCTTTGTATGCACAGATGCTTCGTTGGTAGGCCTCGAGGTGTTCTTATGCAGAGGGCGAGTTGAGCTTTTGAGTCTCGCAAACTCAAGGATCACGAGCTTAATTATCCTACCCATGATCTTGAGCTTGCGGCATGCAGCATGTGCATGCTTTAGTTCGATGGAGACACTTTCTTCTTGGTCGAGATTCACACTTAGGACAGATCATTTGAGCCTTCGCCACCTCTTCACTCATCCCAATCTAAACGCTCGTCAGAGGTGTTGATGGAGTTTCTTTGTGAGTACGACATGGAGATAGAGCATGTGAAAGGGAAGGAGAATGTGGTTATAGACGCTCTCAGCAGACGGAGGCATTTGAGCATGGCTACTTCAATGAGCACATATTTACTGAAGCAGGATCCTTCAGCAGCTTCCTCTTGATAGTTTCTACATTGCAGCCCGAGTAGAGATTGAGTCCCGAGACCCTCGAGGGGAAATTTGATGGTTTATCACTAGAGGTAGATGGTCTTCTCAGGCACAGAGGTCAGATTTATGTTCCTAGAGATGGAGGCTTGAGGCAGAACATCTTGACAGAGGCACATCATACACCCTATTCAGCCCATCCTGGGTGAAGAAGATGCACGCCACCTTGAGATAGTTATATCACTGGAGAGGACTTCGTAGGGACGTGGCTTAGTTTGTGTCACACTATTTAGAGTGCCAGAAAGTGAAGGCCGAGCATCAGCATCCAGCTGGCCTTCTATATCCTCATGCTATACCAGAGTGGAAATGGGACACCATTTCCATGGATTTCATTGTTGGATTACCGATGTTGAGATATCACCATGACGCCATCATGGTCACGGTTGATAAATTGACAAAAGTAGCTCACTTTTCTCCAATGAAGACCACCTATAAAGCTAGTGCAGTGGCACGTGTTTACTTGGATGAGATTGTCAGGTTGCACGGGATTCCGTGGAAGATCATTTGTGACCGTGATCCTTTGTACACTTCTCATTTCTCTGACCACCATGTAAAGTATGTTCTCGGGATGAAGATTAACTTTAGCACACTTATCACCCCGAGACGGATGGACAGACCGAGAGAGGGTGAATCATATTTTGGAGGATATGCTCGGATGTACATGATGGATCAGCAATATAAGTGGGAGGAGTATCTCGTATCTCGTGGAATTTACCTACAATAATAGTTTCCAGAGTTCTATAGGCATGTCTCCTTTTAGGCCTTATATGGTAGGGAGTGCAGACACCCCTTAGCTGGGACAGTTGGAGGATAGAGTATCTCTTGACTAGCTCTTTTGCAGACATGGAGCAACAGTAGTGTTTATCAGTGCAGAGATTGCAGGAGGCACAGGATAGGCGTAAGAAGTACACCGATCACCATAAACCGAGCATAATTTTGATGTGGGCATGAAGGTTTTCCTTCATGTTAGGCCACATAAGAGCCCGATCCATTATGGAAAAGGTTCTAAGTTAGCCCTCGGTTCATTGGACCTTTTGAGATCCTGAGCGTATCGCCCGCTGGCTTACCATCTAGCATTGCCACCCAGCTTGTCTCGCGTACATGATGTGTTTCATGTTTCTGTTCTTAGGAGATACATCATAGATCCTTCTCATGTGCTGGATTGGACATCATTGCAGGTGTAGGATTAGGGACATGTGATGGTGGAGCCCATCCATATCATCGATCGCAGGACCCTGGGCCTTCGAGGCAGAGAGATTGATCATGTACGAGTGCAGTGGGATAGATATGATGAGACTGCAGCCACTTGGGAGGATGCTACTGCTTTACGAGTGTAGTTTCCACATTTGTTCCAGTGACTTCCAGGAGGAAGTCTAGTTTAAGGGGAGGGGGATGTAGTGCCCACTTCCCTTTGACACTGTTTAGATACTGATCCTGACTCTATTGATCATATTTTGGATATTATTATATTTTGATGTAACAGATGTGTATATACTAGCTCATGGATTATTATGGACATTAATATGTTTTGATTATCATGATGGTTAGATGTTAGACTATGGATTAATATTGATCTGATTCAGCTTATTGTGCTTGAGGATCATTGAGACATTTTTTTATTATTATGTGGATAATGATATACTAGTAGACATGGACATGTTATTGATGTTAATTTTAGACATGTGACATTGATTATTATGAATAGCTCTAGTATAATAATCTATTGATGATGATATAGTTACAAATTGAATTTTAATGATAAATATTGAATCCTTGATATTGTTGTGATTTAAAATTAATAATTTTATGTTGCTTATATCATTTGGATGTTTTGATGTGGCCATGAGGCCGAAGGAGGTATTTTGCATTTTGCAGTTAAAATCACAACAATGTTGGGGGACTAGAGACTAACCATATTGGAATTCAGTGTGAAATCAACAAGGTCACCATGGAAACTATGTTTGAGTTGTATGTTGTGTTTTGTTAGGATTTCCCATGGGGGATTTCCATTATTGTGACCATGGGGTATATGTGTGCTTTATTTGTTGTGTCCCTTTTTAAATTATTGTTGTATGTATTTTATTTGTAATGTGCTCTTTATTTTAATTATTTTAATGTGATAGTATAATGTGAGAGTCATATAGTTAAATTTTAATTAAATTAATTGGGATGTGGAATATAAATTAAATGTTATTGTCTTGGTTGAAAATGAAATTTATTTATATATTTTATAACCATATGGTAATTAAATATATGGTTGTGTCTAAAGTTTGTAATAAATAAATGTCATAGAAATAAATGCATTTTAAAAGAGTGTGTAGGTTACCAAGTATGGGTTGTGTAAGGAAGTGATAGATTGTGTAAGGAATTGTAAGAGGTCAGAAGAAGATTTTGGAAGGTCAAACACTCCATCTCCCTCTTGAAATTCGAAAATGAGATTGAGGACAAATTTGGAGGCTTGTGGGACAAGTTAAATTTGTCCCACACCTCTCAAAATCCTCCACCAACCTTGTTTATTAATTTGGAGTCAAAATCAACTTATTTTATTACATTTTGACATGATTTATTGTAGAAGATTTGTTTGCACTTGTCTTACAAATTTTAAATGCATTCTTTTTTTTAGGATGGGCAAAAATGAAGTGTGTAAGTGGTTTGTCATTCACATTGATTGGGATTTAATTGCCTTGATGTTGATTGCATTTTGGGATGAGGAAAAATGATGTGGCATCCCACTTGGAATCCATATCATCCTCTTCCACATTCTCCTTTAAAATTGGAATTCCTCCTCATTTTGAGGTTGTTGAAGGTTGGAGATTTCACTCTTGGGTCAAAATTTCTCTTGCATTTTGGAGCTTGCTTGGTGGAAGAAGTGGATTTGCTTGTGCATACATTTACCTTGCTGATTTGGGACTGGTTTTTGGTGAAATAAAGACTATTGTTTTGGGAGCAAGTCCCCATTATGGAGAGGTAGGCTCTCACTTTTTTAAAATTGCTGTTTTTCCCTCTTTTAGCATGAATTTTGAATGTATTTGTGTTTGCAATTCTTAGAGGGATGGGTAGAATGCTTAGGGCATGGTGTGGAGAGAAGACTATGAGGTTTATCAGAGGAGGGATAAGGGATTTTCCATTGTTATTTGTTCTTGGGAGGGAATGTTGGTTTGGGATCCACCTAGGAAAGGAAATTGCTTGCATTTCCTACTTTGGGGGAGGTATAAGGGATAAATTTGGAGGAGGGATAAGGAGGGGTTGAGGAGGGATAAGGTTTATGGGATTGCTATGATCTTGGTAGTTTGCTCTTGGTGGATGCCCAAAATTCAACTTGGGAGGCATAAGGAGACCTCCATAGTTCTTGCTCTTGCTTGGCTTGCTTGCTTGGAGAAGGATCCTTTAATTTGTTTGGAATTGATTGTTGTAGTTGAGAACTACATCCTCTTGCTTTGTGTTTATTTGTGTTTGTGAATTTATGCTTGTATGTGAAGAAGCCATGTTGCCATGTGTTGAATTATCATGCTCCATTTCAATATAGTTGGGGCTCTGGGGCCAATGGGGAAAGATGGCTTCTATTTTCCCATTGGGTATCTTGGTCACGGGTAGAGAGTGTTGCCTTTCCACCTTCCTTGTTGTGATTCAAAGATGAATAAAGAAGAAGAAAACAACAAACCGCTGTTTGGGGAAAGAATAAAACAGTTTGACAAATTCTTTTTTCTTGAGAAAATTGAATGTAACCCTTCCCACTTAGAGTGGATGAATGTAATTGATGTTGAAATGTGAGATGTTACTTTATAATTGAAGTCAGAATTGAATTGAGAAATGTATTCTCTGCTTTTACCTTAGGAAAATAATGTAATTGATATCCATACTTGTAATTTTGAAATTTGAAATCAAATCAAATTGGAAAGGAGTTCAGTTGTAAAGCTATTTGACCTCTCAATAAAGGATGGCATTGATTCTTTTAATTCACATTGGAATGTGCATACTGATTGTATTGAATGTTTTGAATTACATTTGTTGTTTGAAATGGTGTCCTCACAAAAAAAAAAAAAGCGTGAAGAATAAACGACAACATTCTCGCTTTCCTTGTTTTATTGTCAAATTTAGATATCAAAATGGTGCCATGTACTTTAAGTAATAAATTATAACAATAGGATGTTACAGATCGAAATGAAAATGCTTCCACTTTGGAAATTGTAAATTGACCTTTAAATTGTTAGTAATTGAATTCTGTTTTCTTTGGAATTTGCACCGAATTAATTCATTAAATGTACAACTTCAGATTCATAACTAAAATTAAGGAACAAGATAAGAAAATTTATATGTATTAAGGTTTATAAACCTTGTGGAAATGCAACAATTAAAATGATCATCAAGAACTGCATCAAACTAGATTTTGAACTTGCATAATAGATTTCCTGTCAAAAGATGCAAAATATATCAATTGCAACCCAATACATAATTTGAACCTGGAAAACACTCTTTAACACACCCATGATCATCCCTCCATGTTCAATTTACATGTTGAGGAGAAAGGGAATCAAAATTGAATGAAACTTGCAAGTTGGAAAAAAAAGCACTGCCAGTTTAAAATTATAATTCTCTCGCAGATCAATTTCTTAAAATTGATCCTTGAAACTTTACCAAATTCCAAAATTGATGATTTTTGTGCAAATAAGACTCCGAGATATTTCTAGAAAGTCCTCGTTTTCCTAAAATGGAGCTTCCTATCAAAGTTATGGCCATTTGAAGTTTTACTTCAAAATGGCCATCCCAAACAAAAATAATAATAATTCGACCTTAGAAAATTTTAAATTTTAAACTTTGGAAAAATTTCCTAAAATTTCCTCACCCCACACCAATCATGTGCTTTGACACGTGGCAGGAGGAATTAGGATTTACAATTGAAAACTTAACTTTTACACTTTTGGAAAAACTTCACTTTTTCTTCCGCCTGGCCTCGGCCAATCACAAAGCGCCACGTGGCCATTTGAGCAAGTGCGGGGCATGGAGGAAAATTTTCCTTTGGACATAGAGATTTTGGTTTTGGGAAAAATTTCAAAATTTTCCCCACGATCCACTCTCCCGCATCAATCACGTGATGACACGTGGCATTTGGGAAAATTTTCCCGCTTTTCCCCTATCCCCGCGGACCTCCAAGGGAAAATTTTCCCCAAAACTCCACCCGGCGATAACTTGAGTTTTACAAGGAGTTAGGAGGACTTCTTTATATGGTTGGAAAGGTGAGGAAATTTCGTATCCAATGATCCTAGTTTAGGAAAGTTTTGATAATTCTAAGTGTGTAAGAAATCCAGTTGAAGTTCAAGGCTTGATAAAGAGCAAGCCTGGCGATAAATTTCTCCCTGAACCTTAATAAAACTTGTAACCTCCAAATTGGAACCTAGTAAACTTGTTATAAGATAAAAATGGAAATCTTGTGTTTGGTTAATCAAAATTTGTTCTGGAACCTATTTAGTTTCAAACTAGTGTCTTGTAACTTGGTTGTAGACTCTTCCTATAAAAAAAAATTATTCCATAATTTTCCTAATTTGTTTCTTGGTCTCAAGTGGTAGTTGAAGCAGGCATCACACACATGCACACGCACGCACACTTACACACTCAAACACACACACACACACACACACACACACACACACACACACAGTAAATGCATATCCACATGCACACGCACATGCACATGTACACACACACTCACACGTAAACTCACACGCATCGATACACACACATGCACGCACATGAAAATGCACACACAGTAAATGCACACGCACACGCACATGCCTATGCACAAATGCATGCACATGCACATGCACACGAACATGCACACATTACACATGCACAGATGCACGCACATGCCCACACACACACATGCGGATGCACACACACACGAACATGCACATGCACATGCACACGAACATGCACACACACACGCACACGCACACATACATATGTATATGCACACACATGCACACGCACACCCACACACACGCACACACACACACACACACACACGTGCACACACACACACACACACGCCACGCACACACACACTCAAACACACACACACATAGGTAAATGCACATGCACATGCACATGCACACACACACACACACACACACACACACACCATAGATGCACACGCACATGCACACGCACACGTACACGCACATACACACACACACGCAAATGCACATGCACAGCACATGCACAGCAAAAGCATACACACACGCACACACACACACATGCACACGCATAAGCACACGAACATGCACACACAAATAGTCATGCACATGCACACACACATGCATATGCATATGCACACGCACACACATGCACAGCACACGCAAACACACACACACGCACACAGTGCACAAGCATATGCACACGCACACGCACACGCATAGGCAAATGCACACACACTCTCACACACGCACAAGCACATGCACACATACACACACACGTACATGCACACACGCATGCACATGAACAAGCTTATGCACACTCACATGCACATGCACATGCACACGCACATGCATACGCACACACACTCACACATGCACATGCAGACACACACGCACACGCACACCATCATGCACGGACACGTACATGTAGAGGAACATGCAAATGCTCAAAACATGCACGCACACACACAAAACACTCACACGCACATGCACACACATGCACACATGCACACGCACATGCAGAGGCACACACATAGGTAAACACACACGCACACGCACACCCACACGCACACCCACACGAACACGCACACGCACATGCACACACACAGTACACGTACACGCAGATGCACACACACGCACACGTATAGCAACATGCACACGCACAGGCACAAAACACTCACACGGACATGCACGCACACACGCACATGCACATGCACATGCACACGCACACACTCAAAGACACATACACACATAGGTAAATGCACACGCACACACACACGCACACGCACACACACATGCACACACACACGCACACACACACACACGCACACACATGGACGCACACGAGAATGCACACGCATAGGCACACACACATGCACACGGCACATACACACACATACACGCACACAAGCACACGCATATGCACACTCACACGCACACATAGGAAAATACACACATGCACACGCACACACATACGCATATGCACCCCACATGCACATGCACACGTAGACACACACGTGCATGGAGACAACACACACACGCACATGCACGTGCACTCGCACGTAGACGCGCACGCGCGTATGCGCATACAGCATGCACATTCACATGCACAGGCACACACACACGCACATGCACATGAACACGCATACGCACATGCACACGCACACACACACACACACGCACATGAGCACGCACACGCACACGCACACATGCATAGGCACACGCACACGCACACATAGGTAAATGCACATGCACATGCACACACATACACACATGCACACACACACGCACACGTACACGTACACGTAGATGCACACGCACACGGAGACAACACACACACGCACATGCACATGCACATGCACATGCACACGCACACACATGCACACGCGCACACAGATGCACACATGTATGCGCATGCACACACACAAGCACATGCACAGGAACAAACACATGCACATGCACATAAACACAGACACCAAGATGCACACACACACACACATGCACAAAAAAAAAATGCCAACAAAAATACACATGCAGATGCACACGCACACACACATGCACATACACACACAAACACACACTCACATGCACAGCATAGGCATAGCACACACACACGCACACGCATACTCACTCACACTCACACAAACACGCACACGCACACGCACACCCACACGCACATGCACACACACACACACACATGTACACGTAGAGACACACACGCACATGCATAAAACATGCAGATGCACACACACAAAAATCTCACATGCGCACGCACACGCACACGCACACGCACACGCACACACATAGACACACGGACATGCAAACACACACACACGCACACGCACAAAAAGATGCACACGCACACGCACACGCACATGAAAATGCACATGCATAGGCACACGCACATGCACACGCACACACACACACACACTCAAACACACACACACACATAGGTAAATGCATATGCACATGCACACGCACACATTCACGCATACTCATACACAAACGCACACACACCGACACATGCACACACACATTCACACAAAAATTAAAATGCACACACGCACACGCACACACACACGTACACACACACATGCACATGCACATGCACATGAACATGCACATGCACATGCACATGCACACGAACATGCACACAGACACGCCATGCACACGCACACACATATGCATATGCACATGCACACGCACACCCACACACACACACACACACATGCACATGAACATGAACATGTAAATGCACACACACATGCACACAAAAATGCACATGCATATGTTATCCAAAATGTGCCCCCGCTCATTTTGTGGCTAACTCCTCCGGTTCTTCCCTCTATTGTGCTTCAGTCACAAATTTTTTTTTCAGGACTCAAAACCTTCCTCGGAAATAGTACCATTGGATAGAGCTCTTTCTCAGCTTTCCGAAAGGTAAAGTTTTCCTCCTAACTCCACGTATTTTTCAAGTTATGGCTTGGCGGAGTTTCGTGGGAAATTTTCCCCTAAGGCCCGCAGCCAATGATATGCTGCCATGTGTCCAGGTGGGGCAAAAAATTCAGAGCAAGCCCGCGAGGAAATTTAGGAGGGTCAAACCCACATCCAATGGGGTTTTGACACGTGTCTAGGCCAAAAATATCAAAGCGACCCGCATGAAAATTTGAAAGAATGGGCCCGCTCCCAATCAAAGCGTGACACGTGTCCCACTGTCACCGTGCACGCACGAAAATTTTGGAAAATTTTCCAAAGGCTAAAACAAAGAAAAATGGAGCAGGAGGGGCCCACGCCCAATGAAAACTTGCCACATGGCACCTAGACTGGCAGGACATGGGGAAATTTGAAAAATTTTCCAAATGACCAAAAAGGTAAAAATTCAAAAAAATTTCCCACCGACCCGATTTGGCCCTGTTTTGCCCTAAAACTTCAAATCACCATATCTTTCGATCTAGAGCTCGGTTTTTCACGTTCTTTATATCAATGGAAAGCTGGTGAAATTATTTAAAATATTCTAGGGTCAATTTTGTATTTTGGTAGATTTTGGAGGAGAAAAATCAAAAATGCTTCTGCACGTGGTCATGAACAGAAATGACGCTTCAACCACCGATTTTAATGAACAATGGCTCGTATTCTCTCCCAAATGGTTAAAAATGTTAGGAAATGGGTCCACAAGTCACCCATGCTATTTTGATGGCATTTTGGTCAATGGTTGAACCCCTTGCATGTTTTCCCATGTTTCTCTCTCCAGGGCCGGGGTTTGCACTAAAAGCCGAGAATGAGTTCATTTTGCAAAGGAGACACTTTTTCAAGTCTGCGACTTCCTTTTTCTTCTTCCTTAGTAGAATTTGTGAAGAAATTTTACCTTTCCATGTAATGCAGCACCTTTTCTTGCCTCCGGATCACTTTAATGTACCGTATTGGATCCGAGATGTTGATATATGTTCCAGTGATTAAAATCCCTCAAATCCTTTCATATATCTATCATTGCTTTCTTGATCTTTCATTACATTTTGAGCATTTGTGCATGTTTTGTGCTTTGTGTTTCCTTGTGGATTGTGTATTTCATGTAGCATCGTGTGTCTACAACTCCTTTGGTGCATCACCTATTAGCATTAGTTCTTTCTTTTTGCATTCTCTATCCTTGTCCCTTTGGAATTTAGAGTAGATTTAGGAGTTTAAACCTCTCGCAATTATGCAAATAAAATAGCTGATCGAGAGAGTTGAGGAACCAACCTTTAATATGGAGATTCATCTTCCATTTTTACAAGTCCCGCACTTGGGAAGAGGATTCAATGTTGTGCAATCACATTGATGCTTAGAATGATCAAACTAGAAATTTGATCAACATCCGAGGGGTGCTTTGCGCTGATTTACCACAACAGCTTTGGCACTGCCGGTGGGACCTTAGAGGTCTTCCACTTTATCTTTGATAGGTTGGTGTGTTCCTGTTAAAGATTCAGCCTTTTGGAGGCACTTTCAAAAGCACATCTGGCGACTCCATCTGGTAAACAACTCATTCTCTAAGTTGTAGACCTATTTTCCATTCATTTTCATCCATTCTTCTTTCCATCATTTTCATTCTTTTCCATTCCATGAAGTTGTGCAATCATGACTTCATTTCCATCATGGAATTCACATTTACAATAGCAGTATATCACACCTCCAACATGTTTTACAAATCCTCCAAATCAGCATTTTGATCAAATTCAAAATCAGCATGTCTACCCATATGAGCAGCAGTGCCAAAGTCAGTTTGGATATGAAGCATGTCAAGCACAAGGGTATGCTGGTTGTGAGGGAAGTCAAGAAGAAAATGCAGATCTGCTGGAACAAATCCAAAAGATGGAGGTAAACATGGTGCAATCTAGGGCTCAAGCACAAATGAAAGCATTTAGAATTGGTTGTAGAGCACCTTGTCCATGGGTGGGACCTTTTCCAAGGCATTACAGCCCTCAAGAGAAGCTAGACTTCATGATTACAACACTACCATTGCTTGCAAAGTGGACTAAAGGAATAAAGGTGTATGAGAGGAGTATTCAACAACCTTGTCAACAGGTAAGCACACCATCTCATGCCTTTTCTCTCCCTCTTTCCCAATTTGTTTTATCTCAGCAGTGTCAAGTTTTAAACTCTCCATCTGCTGTCCCAAGTGTTGAATCCATTTCTCCATTCCCTAGTCTTCCACCCCATCTCAATTCTTCTATCCTTTTCCCTTCCAAATAGCCATTCCCTCCAAAGAAACAAGAGTTCCTACCTCCTCCACCACCACAAAAAATTGCAAAATCAATTGAGTTACAATCCACTTCTCCTCTTGCATTCCCAAATCCATGTTGGGAGGATAAAAATCAGAATGCCAATCAAGGAAAACAACAGCAGAAAGAAGATCCAAACAAGGATGAAGAAATTCAAAGTATGAAGAGTTGGGCTCTTAAATTTGGGATTACAAAAATCCCCTTGATGGTGAAACCAATAGAGGATGTTGAAGTTGGAGAACAAGTGGAAAACAAGGCTGATTTTATAACAGCAATGAAGCGAGAAAAACAACAGTTTGTTGGTGATGAGTTGGGTGTCCATGTTGGCACTTTGCCCAAAGAAAATGCTGATCCAGTTTGCACTACAAAATCAGCCATCGAGAAGGAAGGAAAACCATCTCAAAACCCCATCTTTGAGGAGCAAATGGATGAGGTCAAGTCAGTTTTACAACAGATAGAAGAAGGAAGCATTATTGATACATTTTTGCTTTCATTTGAAGGGGCTGATTTGATTGATGAAGCCATTATGGAGGTGAACAAAATAGGTCCAAATTGTGAGCAAAAGGCACAAGAAATTTCATGCTTCTCTCCCACTTCATCTCTCCAACAATCTAATTTTTGGGATGAGTTTGGATTGACAAGTTTCATGTTTGAAAATGAAGTTATACAGGGTGAAGAAAATGCAGATTTGGAGGCCACCATACAAGAGGGAGAGACTTTCTTTGTAAGAAGACATTCAAGAGTTTGATTTGCCATCGACTTAAAAGAATGTTTAGAAGAAGAGCTAGCTGAAATTACCATGTTTCCTTCTTCACCATTCTTTCTCCAACAACAAGAACTTGTTGCCATGGACAAAGGAGTTCAAGGACAACAGCCCTACAGCTTTGCAACATGCCTCTTGAAAAAAAGTCGAAGAATTTGATCTTCCAAAATCTACAATGGAGGAGCTCCAAAGCCAACAATGTATTGCAGCAGGTAATAACAATGCAAAAGCAACTTCATTGGATGTTGCAATCAATAACGAGGAGTTGCACACTATAGAAGAGTTCCATGTTGCCATGAAGGAAGAGAAAGGGAAGAAAAGTCCTACCATTGCTTCCACATCACCCACCCAAGAAGGTCTACAAGAAGACTCCATTTTTGGAGTTGAAAATCAGAGCTATGGGCATATCAAATGGATCATACCTTGCCCAATAAGGTATTTGACTTCATTGGAGTCAAAGGAGAAGTCACAACCAATCATGCTTGCTTCTAAGCATGAGGGTGAGCTACAAAGTACAAAGGATTAGCTGTCATACCTCTTCAATCCAAATGTAAAGCAACTAAAAGAGGTATTGGATTTGTTTTCAGGTGACACCTTGATGATTTGGGTAGAAGACTAGCTTCTTGTTGATTTTCCACTCATCCAAGTAGCCATGTTCATGCAAATCAGTTGCATGGTTGTAACTTTTGAAAAGGGAAGCTATTTCTCCCAACCAGTTGTAGGGTTTGTTTAACCCACTTTTGCTTCAGAAAGGATAGATAGTTTTTCTTTCAAAGTTGCTTGTGCACACTCTTCATGTTCCATTTTGGAGCATGTATGACTTTTTTTAAGTTATCATGGTAATTACTTTTCATAATATTGTAACTGCTGAAATGAAGATAAACATGTTAAGATATATCTTTGATCTTAAAGGAATGTGTTGCTAATTTGGACCCTTGTTTGCTGTAATTTGTTTACTTGGGACAGAAGTTATTATTGCTTGTGTGATTGCTGATGAGACAACAAACTTGTCGTATGCTTGATGAACTCTATTTGCTGATTGACAACACACCTTGAATCAATTCCATTGATCCAAGGTATGTTGTGGCTTTCTTGTGATCGCTTTGTCGATTTACTTCTAAACCAGACTGAAGGTTGATATAAAGGTTACAGCACCTGATTACATGTATGAATATCTGTACATAGATGCCAATGAAAAAGGTTCGATTCTCAAACCACACACCATTGTAACGCTAGACCGCTTAAGGCGATAAGGGCCTGGATGCAAGTGGCACAGGTATGTGGAACTTAGGACTAAATGTCCTGCTTAATGTTGAATATGACTGTCAGCAAGTGGAAAGACTTGATATGGAAACTAGTTAATTAAATATTAGGGGATTAAACCCTAACCTACCCCTAAGTTTTATCTTATACCCTAACTACTATCCTATATGGATTTTAGATTTCATAAGGAGAAAATAGATATAAATTCCATTAACCTATGAACTAGGCGAATGACCTAGATATGGACTATTAAAATCCTAAACTAATCCTAACCTAAGGAAGGGGACGCATGGAGACCCATGTGGATGGAAAGGATAAGAAGGGAAGGTAGGAAATTTAATGGGACAATAAATGAAGTCCTTACAGGTTGCAGCGCCAAGTTTGGCGGGAACATGGGGAAAGTTGGAGGCATCCAACTAGTTGTGAAACTAAACCATGATTGCATGCAAAAATTTGAAATTAGAAACTCGCCAACTTGAGTCAGCGGTGGCGTGAGGAAAAAGGAAAAAGGAATGCATTCAATGCATTCAATGGCATTGATCTTAGCGACCAGCTCGCCTTGGAAAGAGGATAGAGGAAAAAGGAAATTTGTTTGTTATTGTGTGCAATCAGATTTTAGTTGCTCTGCATTTTGTTCTTCCATGGTTCTGTCGAACCTGCTATTATTTTTGGTTATTATCTCTGTTCTTGGAGAAGCTAGGCTATTTTTGGAGCCTGTGGAAGTTAGGGGACTATTTGGAAAGCTTTACTGTTATCACCATAGAGAAGAATAGCTCCTGTGGGCATGGTTTTCTTCGAGCCACAAGAAAAATTAACAGCATGTTAAGCCCTTCTCCTTAAACCACTTGCTTTTGTTTAATCATCTCATTAAAACAACCCTGCTCTTATGATGGGGGTTTTGGTTATTTGATTTGGCTGTTATGCTGAGATGATTTTGAGATTGAGTCATTTTCTTTTGCTGTATGCGGTTTGAGCATTCTTTGCATAATGATTGAGTCGAATATACTGCCCATGCTGAGTGGATTCGTTTCGACAGTATTGGGGATTCATTCTTTATTTTATGAGTTTGTGCTTATGAATACTTTAGCTGTGCGTGTAGAAATTCTGAGTTCTACACATCCTTGTGAAAATAAGAGGATGAGATGATTTTTTTTGTATGTCTGGTTGAACAGTCATTATATGGGTGAATACGACTTGAGTATTCTTGTGCGTTTTGAAGAAAATGAGTGTTTTTCTTACTACAACTATTAAGGAACTAGTTTCTCTTTTGCTGTTGGAAATCTGAAGCTAATGGTAAGTGGATTTTATTGTGTATTATGGATTTGGTCTTATGTAAACAATACTGATAAGGAGATTGTTTTTCTGAATGCTGTACGTGAATGGTTTTTGTAGAACCGTGAGAATAATAGATGGAACTATTGGGTGAGTTATTTTCTTGAGAGTATACAGTGCATAGAATATAAATACTTGGAACAGTGGGCTTGTTTCATCGTTTTACTCTCACTTCCTTTTTAAAACGATTAAAAAGCATCCGTGTTTGGTTGAATTCCATGAAAGACTTTGTTTAAAAGAATTAATTCTTGATTCTGGAACTGAGTATCTGGATATTTACCAGATAGATTAGAGTTCACTATTTTAGTCTTCTTTGGATTGGATGATGAATTATTTGCATAAATATGTGAATGTATACCTATACGAACTGCCCTTTAGATTTCTTGTTGTTTCATCAAGGCTGAACTGAAGTGGAATTCTTACTTTGAATGTTTGGAAAGTGATTCTTTTTTTTTATTATGAGGAAGCTCATAATTTTGTAGCTGGTTGTACATTCATGTTGTTCAGGTCTAGCTGAAATGCTGGTTTTGATGAAACGATAGCTGATAAAACTAGATGTGCATTCTTGCTTGTCTATATCTAGACGTGAATGTCTGTAGAGTGAAATGTTTAAAGGGAAATGATTGTGTTTATAGGTTCTTTTGGTACTAATGTTTATAGACCAGTTGCAATGAACTCTGGTCAACTTTTTGGAAAGGTAATAGTAGTTTTCAATTACTGAATATACTACTCTGAATGAATTATACTATTGGAGTATGTCTGCTCTAAATAAGAGGTATTTGGATAGACAGTAAGAAGAGGTGATATGATCTTTCTCCCTTTTATTCGATTATTGATTTTCATTCATTTCTCTTTGGACTGTTATCATTGATTGATATCACGTTTGAATTAAAATTTCTAGTACAGTTATGAGGAAAGGAAAGAGAGTGTGAATGGATAATTGAATTAATGATCATTTTCTCTCATACAGTTGGAAATCTATAATTGTTATGGAACGAATTTCATACTGCTTGGGTTAAGCATTTGTATTTAAATTGTTGTTTACTTTTCTCTTCAGCGTTTGATTGTTTGAGATTAGACAAGTTGTATGAAAGGAAAGGAAAATGGTTCTGCTGGAAGTTTTATTTAAAATCTAATTGTGAATCTTCCTCTAACTAATGTAGGGGAAAGGAATTGATAGCATTATGTTAGAACAACAGTTGCATAATTGTATTTTCAGTTCTTACGGATGTTTGTAATCTGGAAATGTTTGAAGGAAATTACTTCTTGTTATAAGTATTCGGAAAGAGGACAGTAATCCTTTGACCGATTGGGATGGTAATTAGATGATTAAGTTGATATGTTGTTCATCCTTTTTGGTATTTAATTCTGGAATGATGTTCATATTAACGTTTCATAAAAGCAGGGTTCTTTTATTGAGACAGTTAATTAAAAGCACCTCATTTTAAAGACAAGTGCTTAATATGCTCAGTTCAATGAACTGACCCGTGCAAGTAATTTTGCAGATGAAACTTGATTACAAATGAAGACATGGTTGTTTTCTGATACTTCTTTTGATTAACTGAAGATGGATTGTATTGATAGCTATTACTCCTCTACGAGGAAATGAGAAAGGAAGAAATTACATTCTTCTATCTTTATGAGTTGTAATGTTGTTTGATATAAACAAGTCCAGTCGTTTGGACTGGAAAATGTATAGATTGTAAATATGATGGATGAATACAAGTAAAAGTGTGATATTTTCAATAACTATATCAGTTTGATATTGTTGAATAAGTTTGAGAATATAACATTATTCCTTGACTTGGAATTATTCAAATGTTAATGGATGAATTTAAAAGGAAATAACATCTATTCTTTACCTGAATGCAACTTTTACGTTGAAATGTGCAATTAGTTCATACTTGGGTTAAGATGAATTTTGAATTGACATTAAAAAGATTTAGATAAACATGAAATCCTAATTGGAAGGTATTCGGGATTAGTTTGAAAACTAAGGGATATCAAATAACTTAGAGGCAGCCAAACCTTGTATTCAGACTCTGTTAATAGCCTCGAATGTTTAAATTCAGAAAATAAAGATATGGGAAATCATATCTATTGTTAACAGACCTTAACTAAGTAAGGTTAAGGAGGATAAATGAATAAATTCATTTAGAATTAGACCTCATTTAAATGGCGTCTAATAAGATGGAATTCTGAATTTGTTTACAGTTGTGGAAAAACTTGGTTAAGTTTAATAGGTTAAACTTATTAGGTTTATCGATAATGGACTGATTAGTCCAAAGATTAAGAAAAGAACCAAGAATAGAATATGCAACCCTTCGGTATGAAGGAGGAGATGCGTATTAAGCTAGAAGATAGATTAAGTCTCTCTTAGCTACATACAACTGTAACGAGAACGAGGTTTAAGGATCAACATGGCTGCTGAAAGTTGATCTTAAATACTAAGATTATAACCAAATCACAATTGAGCTGGATGTGTACCCTCGATGAGAGGATTCCAGAGACATTGACATACGCCAGCTACAATATAGTGTCTTCATGAAGGCGGGGCCTTCATGACGACACAATGTTATAGCTGACATATTACAATGCCCTCCCAAATTAAATCATCAAGTTTACATAAGTTGGATACTAAGTTCTTAGATGGGGATAGGAATGTGATCACGCATACGAAGTGACTCGAGGACTAAAGGTAACTAGACACACGGAGTCATCTAGGGATGACATCGTATGTCTGCGTATCTTTAGTTACCATGAGTAACTTCCTATGCTCGTTCATATTGCTAATTGGGGTTAGAGCTTGACCTTAAACGGAAGGACTAGAAGAGACCAGGAAAGACCATTCTAGATAATAGATGAAGTGAGGTGAAGGACATATTCCAATGATGTGTACCACATCTAGGAATATGATCATGCAAAGCATGTGAAAATCTTTGGCCAAAGTATCGCAAGTGCTGGTTGCGTTGTCCTAATCACCTAGTTTAAGATGCAGGATGTCAGATGAATATCAGTAACAAATATTCAGATAGGCTTCTTAAATGGATCACTTCGATAACCGGAAATGGTAAGAGAACCCTGTATATTCATTATACAATGCATGAATTAACATGAAGGATCGGTAAGTCACCGAGTCATGAAATGAGAGATCGCTGAAACTCCGAGCCATAAAATGGGAGATCGGTAGTTCTTCGAGTCATTTACAACAGCATATGGTATCTGTTATATGATTGAATGGCACTGAATGTGTGTTCCATATTGTAAAATATGTGAACAGAGAACATTGGTTTTAAAAAGAAATTGTGTGATCCAAACTGCATTAGTTGGACAGAGAACAATTATTAAAACTTGAACGTGTGTTTGAATTATATAATTCATAACAGGGAACGTTGTATAAAAAAAAAAAAATTCCCTTGTTCTAGTATCTTAAAATGGGGATGTTACATCTTGGTATCAGAGCTGAAGGTTGCGCAGCTCTTGACCTAATGAGTCCACAATTTAATAAGGTTTACATTTTCTTATTGAATAGAAAATGGTCAGAACAAGAAGAAATGCTTTGCAAACAACCCGTTACCGGGTGGAGAAGCAGCTACTGCTCAAAAGCTGGATGAAATCCTTGCTTCCCTACTAGACACGAGAGATCGTTTGACTATTTTGGAACAACAGTCAATGGGAAATGAAGAGGAGGAAGAAGAAGCTGATATAAATGATCAGCCACCTCCTGTGGACAACACCAATGGAGGGAATCCGGTGTTGATAATAGTAATGTGAATGCTCCTAATCATCCTGGAACTAAAAGGGCAAGATTAGTAGCTGAACTTACAAATGACATAAAGAGAATAAGTCCTCCAAAGTTTGATGGAACAACCCTTGGGGACGGAGCTGAGAATTGGCTCAATGAAATGGAGAAGTACTTTGCAATAAGAAACTTCTCCGAGGAGACCAAAGCGATATGGGGAGCATATCAGCTTTCTCATGAAGCATCATCATGGTGGGACAACCGTAAGGTTGAGTTGAATATTGTCAAATCAGACATAACTTGGGATCAATTTAAGGGTTACTTTAGGCAACGGTGGCTGCCTCAACTCTATTTTGATAGGAAAATGACTGAATTTCAGAACTGGTCGCAAGGAAGGCTGACGGTGACAGAATACTAGGAAGGGTTTACTAAACTCCTTAAGTATGTGCCACAGTACCAAGCTGACGAGAAGTTCAGAATACGAAAGTTCATAATGGGACTAAATCCCATCATTGGTGGTGAAGTGGATGTCCACGGTCCAACCACCATGGAAGGAGTTGTCGAAAAGGCAATAAGACAGGAACAGAAATTGAGAGCAATTTCTGCTCATAGGGAAGAGATAAGGAAGAAGATTCCCAATTCTTCTTCATCTCTCACACCCAAAAGGGGGCCTTGGAAAAGGTTTGGTGTGAAAAAAAAATTGTTGTAGATAACAACAAGAAATCTGTAATGAACAAACCTGTAAATAGTGTGCGGAAAAGTGCAATGCTTCACAAAAAGTTAGTGGCAATGGACAAAAGTCCTATGGGAGCCAGAATGATAACTTCAAAGTTGGTAACAAATTTGAGCCTAGGAAAGGGCCAGTTGGAGGATGCTTCAACTATGGAAAGGACCATTACGTGAGTCACTATCCTCTGAAAAAGGATGATCGCGATCAACAACATAGGATACACGCTATGGTGGCTAACAGACAAGCTGAAAAGCAAGTTACGCCTATAGAAGTTCTAGGTAAGTTATTCGGTACACCTGTAGTCATACTTTTTGATACTGGAGCCACTGAATGCTTTATTTCTACTAAACTTGCAATGAAATTAAAAAGAAAGGCTGAACGAATGGATAAGACATGGACAGTGCATTATGGGAATAATGTTGTCCATACAGTCGAAATGTGCCTTTTTGGGGCAATTCTTGACTTGCCCAATTTCTCCACCGAAGTTGACCTGTATGTCACTCCTTTAGGATCATATGATATCATTATTGAGTTAATCTGTTGGCGTAATATAAGGCAAAGGTCGACTATTATGAAAAACAAATTTGTTGTTTTGACGACCTGCAGAAAGCAACAGTCATTCAAGGTGTAAAGCGTGAAGTTACAGTTAGAAAACTAACAGCTATGCAACTAAAAAGGGCTAAAAATAGAGGTTACACCTTGTATGTAGTAAAAATGACAGAAAATGCTGAGGAGGATAATGATTTCATGGAAAGATATCCATTATTAAGGGATTTCAGTGATGTATTTCCGGAGGAATTACCAGGTCTTCCACCCAAACGAGAGTTTGACTTTGCAATAGAAATCAAGCCAGGAACTGAACCCATATCTAAGGCACCTTATAGAATGACCACCCTCGAGTTGGTAGAGTTAAAGGCTCAATTACAGGAACTTTTGACTAAGGGGCTGATAAGACCAAGCGTCTCACCATGGGGAGCACCGGTAATTTTTGTAAAGAAAAAGGATGGCACATTGAGACTGTGCATTGATTATAGAATGTTGAACAAGGCAACTATTAAGAATCGATACCCACTTCCTAGGATTGATGATCTGTTCGACCAAATGCATGGAGCATCAGTCTATTCAAAAATAGATCTTCGATCTGGGTATCATCAGCTGAGAATAAAGGAAGAAGATATTCATAAAACAACTTTTAGAACAAGGTACGGGCATTATGAATTCACGGTGTTACCTTTTGGGTTGACAAATGCACCTGCCGCCTTCATGAATCTGATGAACAATATTTTTCAAGAATACCTAGACAAGTTTGTGCTTGTATTCTTAGATGACATTCTTATATACTCTAAAAATGTCGAAGAGCACCAAGAACATTTAAGGGTAGTGCTGGAAGTTTTAAGAAAGAGGAAGTTGTATGGTAAACTATCTAAATGTTCCTTTTATGATGCAGAGGTGCATTATTTGGGACACGTTATAAGCAAGAATGGAATAGCTGTAGACCCTTCAAAGATCGCAGCTATAACCGAGTGGCCTGCGCCTAAGAACGTGCATGAAGTAAGAAGCTTCATGGGCTTGGCAGGATATTATAGAAAGTTCGTTAAGGATTTTTCAAAAATTGCTGCCCCAATCACTTCACTGCAAAAGAAGGATAAGAAATTTGTCTCTGACGACAAATGTGAATCTGCCTTTAAAAATTTAAAGGAACAGCTTAACTACAACACCTTTTTAACTATACTGCATCCAAATGGAAATTTTATGGTTGTAATGATGCATCGGAGAAGGCCTTGGAGGTATTCTGTTACAGAATAACCATGTCATAGCTTATGAAAGCAGAAAGCTTAAGTTACATGAACAAATTATGCTCCACACGACCTAGAGCTCACTGCCATTGTACATGCACTTCAAATGTGGAGGCATTACCTTTTAGGCAAACCTTTTGAGTTAAAAACTGACCATCTGGGGTTGAAGTATATTTTTACTCAGCCAAATTTGAATGCAAGACAACGAAGATGGTTAGAATTTCTGTCTCAGTATGATTTTGATATAAGCTACATCAAAGGCAAGGAAAATAGAGTGGCAGATGCTCTGAGTCGAAGGAAGCACATCTCTGCTCTTATAACGTTAAGAACTCAGTTTAAGGATGAGGTGAAAGATGCCTTGGAATCAGATCCTTATTTCCAGCAAGTTAAAACAACACTTGCTGCAGATCCAAAGGATGTGAAGTATAAAGGATTTCACTTTGATAGCGAAGGAATTTTGAGATTCAAAAACAGGGTCTATATACCCTTGGCAAATGATTTAAGAAGGAAATTGTTAACTGAATTTCATAATTCACCTTTTTCTGGACACCCTGGCATTACGAAAATGCTTGCTGATCTTAAGAAGCAATACTTCTGGAAGGGAATGAAAAAGGATGTGGTGGAATTTGTAACACACTGCTTGGAATGTCAGCATGTTAAGGTGGAACATATGCATCCCGCTGGATTATTGTATCCCCACAATGTTCCACAGTACAAATGGCAAGTGATAATGATGGATTTCGTTCAAGGATTGCCTATGTCAAGGAACAAGCATGATATCATCCTGGTTGTCATCGACAAATTAACCAAAGTGGCACACTTCATTGCTGGTAATTTGAAAGATGATGCACCAGTGTTAGCAAGAAGATTTGTACATGAAATTTTCAGATTGCATGGAATACCCGAATTGATCATATCGATAGAGATCCGAGGATGACATCAAGGTTTTGGCAAACGCTTAATGCGGCCTTGGGAACTAAATTAAACTTCAGCTCTGCATATCATCCGGAGACGGATGGACAGACCGAGAGAGTCAATCAAGTTTTAGAGGACATGTTAAGAATGTATTGCATGGACCAGCAGTATAAATGGGAGGAATACCTTCCACTGGTTGAATTTGCCTACAATAATACATATCACGCCTTTAAAAATGGCACCTTTTTGAAGCATCAGTATGGAAGAAAATGCAGAACCCCTGTTAGTTGGGACAACGTAGAGGACAGAGAGGTAATTGGGCCAGAAATCCTCAAGGAAATGGAACAACAAATCAAAATGATTCGGGAACATCTAAAGGAGGCTGCCAATAGGCAAAAGAGTTATGCAGACTTAAAGCGGGTTGATAGGAATTATAAACTTGGTGAGAAGGTCTTTCTTCGGGTTAAGCCGAAAAAGAGCTCAATAACTTTTGGCAAGGCTGCCAAGTTGTCGCCACGTTACGTGGGACCTTTTGAAATTGTTGAAATAATCAACCCTGTAGCTTATCGTCTAGCATTACCTCCTGCTTTATCACAAATGCATGATGTTTTTCATATTTCTTTGCTTAAGAAATACATAACAGATTTATCACATGTGCTGAATTGGAATTCCTTGCAGGTCCAAGACCCAGGAATAATCATGATTAAGCCCATTCGAGTGCTGGGAACTCACCAGTTGTGCTTAAGAAATCGCGAAGTGAATCAATGTAAGGTCCAGTGGGACCAGTTTAGCGAAGAAAGTGTAACTTGGGAAAATCTCGAAGAAATGAGATCTGCTTTTCCATACTTGTTTGATCGAAATTGAAATTCAAAAAAATGATAATTCTACCAAATTTAGACAATTATTGGTCTATTTTACAGTTATCTTAAAACACTGTTTTAAAGAGTGAATCTGTTTTTGGTATGAACTTATGAATGGAAGGACAATAACTAAATTTTGTCCTAGAAACTCCTTGAATTGGTTAATTTGATCATCGGGACGATGATTCTTTAAGAAGGGAGGAATGTAACACCTTGATTTTTGTAAGTTATCATGGTAATTACTTTTCATAATATTGTAACTGCTGAAATGAAGATAAACATGTTAAGATATATCTTTGATCTTAAAGGAATGTGTTGCTAATCTGGACCCTTGTTTGTTGTAATTTGTTTACTTGGGATAGAAGTTATTATTGCTTGTGTGATTGCTAATGAGACAACAGACTTGTCGTATGCTTGATGAACTCTATTCGCTGATTGACAACACACCTTGAATCAATTCCATTGATCCAAGGTATGTTGTGGCCTTCTTATGATCGCTTTGTCGATTTACTTTTAAACCAGATGAAGGTTGATATAAATGTTGCAACACCTGATTTCAGGTATGAATATCTGGTACATAGATGCCAATGAAAAAGGTTCGATTCTCGAACCACACACCATTGTAACGCTAGACCGCTTAAGGCGATAAGGGCCTGGATGCAAGTGGCACAGGTATGTGGAACTTAGGACTAAATGTCCTGCTTAATGTTGAATATGACTGTCAGGTGGAAAGACTTGATATGGAAACTAGTTAATTAAATATTAGGGGATTAAACCCTAACCTACCCCTAAGTTTTATCTTATACCCTAACTACTATCCTATATGGATTTTAGATTTCATAAGGGAGAAAATAGATATAAATTCCATTAACCTATGAACTAGGCGAATGACCTAGATATGGACTATTAAAATCCTAAACTAATCCTAACCTAAGGAAGGGGACGCATAGACCCATGTGGATGGAAAGGATAAGAAGGGAAGGTAGGAAATTTAATGGGACAGTAAATGAAGTCCTTACAGGTTGCAGCGCCAAGTTTGGCAGGAACATGGGGAAAGTTGGAGGCGTCCAACTAGTTGTGAAACTAAACCATGATTGCATGCAAAAATTTGAAATTAGAAACTCACCAACTTGAGTCGGCGGTGGCGTGAGGAAAAGGAAAAAGGAATGCATTCAATGCATTCAATGGCATTGATCTTAGCGACCAGCTTGCCTTGGAAAGAGGATAGAGGAAAAAGGAAATTTGTTTGTTATTGTGTGCAATCGGATTTTAGTTGCTCTGCATTTTGTTCTTCCATGGTTCTGTCGAACCTGCTTATTATTTTGGTTATTATCTCTGTTCTTGGAGAAGCTAGGCTATTTTTGAGCCTGTGGAAGTTAGGGGACTGTTTGGAAAGCTTTACTGCTGTCGCCGTGAGAGAAGAATAGCTCCTGTGGGCGCGGTTTTCTTCGAGCCACAAGAAAAATTAACAGCATGTTAAGCCCTTCTCCTTAAACCGCTTGCTTTTGTTTAATCGTCTCATTAAAACAACCCTACTCTTATGATGGGGGTTTTGGTTATTTGATTTGGCTGTTATGCTGAGATGATTTTGAGATTGAGTCGTTTTCTTTTGCTGTATGCGGTTTGAGCATTCTTTGCATAATGATTGAGTCGAATATACTGCCCATGCTGAGTGGATTCGTTTCGACAGTATTGGGGATTCATTCTTTATTTTATGAGTTTGTGCTTATGAATACTTTAGCTGTGCGTGTAGCAATTCTGAGTTCTGTGCGCATCCTTGTGAAAATAAGAGGATGAGATGATTTTTTTGTATGTCTGGTTGAACAGTCATTATATGGGTGAATACGACTTGAGTATTCTTGTGCGTTTTGAAGAAAATGAGTGTTTTTCTTACTACAACTATTAAGGAACTAGTTTCTCTTTTGTTGTTGGAAATCTGAAGCTAATGGTAAGTGGATTTTATTGTGTATTATGGATTTGGTCTTATGTAAACAATACTGATAAGGAGATTGTTTTTCTGAATGTTGTACGTGAATGGTTTTTGTAGAACCGTGAGAATAATAGATGGAACTATTGGGTGAGTTATTTTCTTGAGAGTATACAAAGTGCATAGAATATAAATACTTGGAACAAAGGGGCTTGTTTCATCGCTTTTACTCTCACTTCCTTTTTAAAATGATTAAAAAGCATCCGTGTTTGGTTGAATTCCATGAAAGACTTTGTTTAAAAGAATTAATTCTTGATTCTGGAACTGAGTATCTGGATATTTACCAGATAGATTAGAGTTCACTATTTTAGTCTTCTTTGGATTGGATGATGAATTATTTGCATAAATATGTGAATGTATACCTATACGAACTGCCCTTTAGATTTCTTGTTGTTTCATCAAGGCTAAACTGAAGTGGAATTCTTACTTTGAATGTTTGGAAAGTGATTCTTTTTTTTTTATGAGGAAGCTCATAATTTTGTAGTTGGTTGTACATTCATGTTGTTCAGGTCTAGCTGAAATGCTGGTTTTGATGAAACGATAGCTGATAAAACTAGATGTGCATTCTTGCTTGTCTATATCTAGACGTGAATGTCTGTAGAGTGAAATGTTTAAAGGAAATGATTGTGTTTATAGGTTCTTTTGGTACTAATGTTTATAGACCAAAGCAATGAACTCGGTCAACTTTTTGGAAAGGTAATAGTAGTTTTCAATTACTTGAATATACTACTCGAATGAATTATACTATTGGAGTATGTCTCGCTCTAAATAAGAGGTATTTGGATAGACAAAGAGAAGAGGTGATATGATCTTTCTCCCTTTTATTCGATTATTGATTTTCATTCATTTCTCTTTGCTTGACAGTTATCATTGATTGATATCACGTTTGAATTAAAATTTCTAGTACAGTTATGAGGAAAGGAAAGAGAGTGTGAATGGATAATTGAATTAATGATCATTTTCTCTCATACAGTTGGAAATCTATAATTGTTATGGAACGAATTTCATAATTGCTTGGTTAAGCATTTGTATTTAAATTGTTGTTTACTTTTCTCTTCAACGTTTGATTGTTTGAGATTAGACAAGTTGTATGAAAGGAAAGGAAAATGGTTCTGCTGGAAGTTTTATTTAAAATCTAATTGTGAATCTTCCTCTAACTAATGTAGGGGAAAGGAATTGATAGCATTATGTTAGAACAACAGTTGCATAATTGTATTTTCAGTTCTTACGGATGTTTGTAATCTGGAAATGTTTGAAGGAAATTACTTCTTGTTATAAGTATTCGGAAAGAGGACAGTAATCCTTTGACCGATTGGGATGGTAATTAGATGATTAAGTTGATATGTGTTCATCCTTTTTGGTATTTAATTCTGAATGATGTTCATATTAACGTTTCATAAAAGCAGGGTTCTTTTATTGAGACAGTTAATTAAAAGCACCTCATTTTAAAGACAAGTGCTTAATATGCTCACCAATGAACTCGACCTGCAAGTAAGTAATTTTGCAGATGAAACTTGATTACAAATGAAGACATGGTTGTTTTCTGGATACTTCTTTTGATTAACTGAAGATGGATTGTATTGATAGCTATTACTCCTCTACGAGGAAATGAGAAAGGAAGAAATTACATTCTTCTATCTTTATGAGTTGTAATGTTGTTTGATATAAACAAAGTCCACTGTCTTTGACCGGCAAATGTATAGATTGTAAATATGATGGATGAATACAAGTAAAAGTGTGATATTTTCAATAATCAGATATCGCTTTGATATTGTTGAATAAGTTTGAGAATATAACATTATTCCTTGACTTGGAATTATTCAAATGTTAATGGATGAATTTAAAAGGAAATAACATCTATTCTTTACCTGAATGCAACTTTTACGTTGAAATGTGCAATTAGTTCATACTTGGGTTAAGATGAATTTTGAATTGACATTAAAAAGATTTAGATAAACACGAAATCCTAATTGGAAGGTATTCGGATTAGTTTGAAAACTAAGGGATATCAAATAACTTAGAGGCAGCCAAACCTTGTATTCGACTCCATTAATAGCCTCGAATGTTTAAATTCAGAAAATAAAGATATGGGAAATCATATCTATTGTTAATAGACCTTAACTAAGTAAGGTTAAGGAGGATAAATGAATAAATTCATTTAGAATTAGACCTCATTTAAATGACGTCTAATAAGATGGAATTCTGAATTTGTTTACAGTTGTGGAAAAACTTGGTTAAGTTTAATAGGTTAAACTTATTAGGTTTATCGATAATGGACTGATTAGTCCAAAGATTAAGAAAGAACCAAGAAGAGAATATGCAACCCTTCGGTATGAAGGAGGAGATGCGTATTAAGCTAGAAGACAGATTAAGTCTCTCTTAGCTACATACAACTGTAACAAGAACGAGGATAAAGGATCAGCATGGCTGCTGAAAGTTGATCTTAAATACTAAGATTATAACCAAATCACAATTGAGCTGGATGTGTACCCTCGATGAGAGGATTCCGTAGGACATTGACATACGCCAACTACAATATAGTGTCTTCATGAAGGCGGGGCCTTCATGACGACACAATGTTATAGCTGACATATTACAATGCCCTCCCGAATTAAATCATCAAGTTTACATAAGCTGGATACTAAGTTCTTAGATGGGGATAGGAATGTGATCACGCATACGAAGTGACTCCGAGGACTAAAGGTAACTAGACACACGGAGTCATCTAGGGACGACATCGTATGTCTGACGTATCTTTAGTTACCATGAGTAACTTCCTATGCTCGTTCATATTGCTAATTGGGGTTAGAGCTTGACCTTAAATGGAAGGACTAGAAGAGACCAGGAAAGACCATTCTAGATAATAGATGAAGTGAGGTGAAGGACGTATTCCAATGATGTGTACCACATCTAGGAATATGATCATGCAAAGCATGTGAAAATCTTTGGCCAAAGTATCGCAAGTGCTGGTTGCATTGTCCTAATCACCTAGTTTAAGATGCAGGATGTCAGATGAATATCAATAACAGATATTCAGATAGGCTTCTTAAATGGATCACTTCGATAACTAGAAATGGTAAGAGAACCCTGTATATTCATTATACAATGCATGAATTAACATGAAGGATCGGTAAGTCGCCGAGTCATGAAATGAGAGATCGCTGAAACTCCGAGCCATAAAATGGGAGATCGGTAGTTCTTCGAGTCATTTACAGCAGCATATGGTATCTGTTATATGATTGAATGGCATTGAATGTGTGTTCCATATTGCAAATATGTGAATAGAGAACATTGGTTTTAAAAAGAAATTGTGTGATCCAAACCGCATTAGTTGACAGAGAACAATTATTATTAAAACTTGAACATGTGTTTGAATTATATAATTCATAACAGGGAAC
>CM031242.1:172201066-172231066 GCA_018340775.1 Taxus wallichiana var. yunnanensis | reverse complement strand
TAATATGAACGAGTATAGGAAGTTACTCATGGTAACTAAAGATACGCAGACATACGGTGTCATTCCTAGATGACTCTGTGTGTCTAGTTACCTTTAGTCCTCGAGTCACTCCGTATACGTGATCACATTTCTATCCCCAGCCAAGAACTTATTATCTAGCTTATGTAAACTTGATGATTTAATTCGGAAGGGCATTGTAATATGTCAGCTATAACATTGTGTCGTCATGAAGGCCCCGCCTTCACGAAGACACCATATTGTAGCTGGCGTATGTCAATGTCCTACGGAATCCTCTCATCGAGGGTACACATCTAGCTCAATTATGATTTGGTTATTATCTTAGTATTTAAGATCAACTTTAAGATCATGTTGATCCTTTATCCTTGTTCTTGTTACAGTTGTATGTAGCTAAGAGAGACTTAATCCATCTTCTAGCTTAATACGCATCTCCTCCTTCATACCGAAGGATTGCATATTCACTTCTTGGTTCCTTTCTTATTCTTTGGACTAATCAGTCCATTATCGATAAACCTAATAAGTTTAACCTATTAAACTTAACCAAGTTTTTCCACAACTGTAAACAAATTCAGAATTCCATCTTATTAGACGTCATTTAAATGAGGTCTAATTCTAAATGAATTTATTCATTTATCCTCCTTAACCTTACTTAGTTAAGGTCTATTAACAATAGATATGATTTCCCATATCTTTATTTTCTAAATTTAAATATTCGAGGCTATTAACGGAGTCTCGAATACAAGGTTCGGCTGCCCCTAAGTTATTTGATATCCCTTAGCTTTCAAACTAATCCCGAATACCTTCCAATTAGGATTTCGTGTTTATCTAAATCTTTTTAATGTCAATTCAAAATTCATCTTAACCCAAGTATGAACTAATTGCACATTTCAACGTAAAAGTTGCATTCAGGTAAAGAATAGATGTTATTTCTTTTTAAATTCATCCATTAACATTTGAATAATTCCAAGTCAAGGAATAATGTTATATTCTCAAACTTATTCAACCATATCAAACTGATACAGTTATTGAAAATATCACACTTTTACTTGTATTCATCCATCAAATTTACAATCTATACATTTTCCAGTCCAAACGACTGACTTTGTTTATATCAAACAACATTACAACTCATAAAGATAGAAGAATGTAACTTCTTCCTTTCTCATTTCCTCGTGGAGGAGTAATAGCTATCAATACAATCCATCTTCAGTTAATCAAAGAAGTATTGGAAAACAACCATGTCTTCATTTATACTCAAGTTTCATCTGCAAAATTACTTGCACGGGTCAGTTCATTGAACTAAGCATATTAAGCACTTGTCTTTAAAATGAGGTGCTTTTAATTAACTGTCTCAATAAAAGAACCCTGCTTTTATGAAATGTTAATATGAACATCATTCAAGAATTAAGTACCGAAAAGGATGAACAACATAACAACTCAATCATCTAATTACCATCCCAATCGACAAAGGATTACTACCCTCTTTCCCAAATAATTATTACAAGGAGTAATTTCCATCAAACAGCTCCAGATTACAACATCTGTAAGAACTACAAACACAATTTTGCAAACTGTTGTTCTAGCATTAATGCTATAATTTCCATTCCTTACAATAGTTATAATTTCAAAAGATAGAGTATAACTGAAGATTCAACTAAACTACTTTCCTTTGCTTTCATACAACTCATCGGAATTCAACCAATCAAACGTAGAAGACAAAACTAAACAACAATTAATGCAGATGCTTAAACCAAAGCAGTACAAAATTTAATCCATAATAATTATAGATTTCCAACTGTAAGAGAGAAGAAACGAACATTAATTCAAATTATCCATCCACACTCTCTTTCCTTTCCTCATAGTTGTACTGAGAATTTTAATCCAAACGTGATATCAATCAATGATAACAGTCCAAAGAGAAATGAACGAAAATCAATAATCGAATAAAAGGGAGAAAGATCATATCACCTCTTCTCACTGTCTATCCAAATACCCATTATTTAGAACAGACATATTCCAATAGTATAATTCATTCAGAATAGTATATTTCAGTATTCAAAATCTACTATTACCTTTCCAAAATGTTGACCAGAGTTCATTGCAACTGGTCCGTAAACATTAGTACCAAAAGAACCTATAAACGTAATCATTTCCTTTTAAACATTTCACTCTACAGACATTCACATCTAGATATAGACAAGCAAGAATGCACATTTAGTTTTATCAGCTATCGTTTCATCAAAACTAGCATGAACAACATGAATGTACAAACCAGCTACAAAATTATGAGCTTCCTCATATAATAATAAAAAAATAGTTTTCCAAACATTCAAAGTAAGAATTCCACTACAGTTTAGCCTTGATGAAACAATGAGAAATCTAAAGGGTAGTTTGTATGGGTATACAATCACATATTTATACAAATAATTCATCATCCAATCCAAAGAAGACTAAAATAGTGAACTCTAATCTATCTTGTAAATATCCGGATGCTCGGTTCTTAATCAAGAATTAATTCTTTTAAACAAAGTCTTTCATGGAATTCAACCAAACACGGATGCTTTTTAATCGTTTTAAAAGGAAGTTAGATTAAAACGATGAAACAAGCCCACTGTTCCAAGTATTTATATTCTATGCACTGTATACCCTCAAGAAAATAACTCACCCAATAGTTCCATCTATTATTCTCACGGTTCTTCAAAAACCGTTCACGTACAACATTCAGAAAAACAATCTCCTTATCAGTATTGTTTACATAAGACCGAATCCATAATACACAATAAAATCCACTTACCATTAGCTTTAGATTTCCAACAGCAAAAGAGAAAACTAGTTCATTAATATTTTTAGTAAGAAAAACACTCATTTTCTTCAAAACGCACAAGAATACTCAAGTCGTATTCATCCATATAATGACTGTTCAACCAGACATACAAAAAAAATCATCTCATCCTCCTATTTTCACAAGGATGCGCAGAACTCAAAATTGCTACACGCACAACTAAAGTATTCATAAGCACAAACTCATAAAATAAAGAACGAATCCCCAATACTATCGAAACAAATCCACTCAGCATGGGTAGTGTATTCCACTCAATAATTATGCAAAGAATGCTTAAGTCGCATACAGCAAAAGAAAATGACTCAACCCAAAATCATCTCAACAAAACAGCCAAATCAAATAACTAAAACCCCCATCATAAGAGCAGGGTTGTTTTAATGAGATGATTAAACAAAAGCAAGCGGTTTAAGGAGAAGGGCTTAACGTGCTGTTAATTTTTCTTGTGGCTCAAGAAACCGCGCCCACCCAGCTTTGGAGTTGTTTCTCTCCACGACGTCCTTGGTCGGGCTTTCCAACTAGTCACTAACTTCCACGGAGCTCAAGAATAGCCTTTGTTTTCCAAATAACAGAGATAATAATCAAAACACAACTAGTTCAATAGAACTAGGAGAAAGAAAATGCAGAGCAACTAAAATCTAAATGCACACATCAATAAACAATTTTCCTTTTTCCTCTATCCTCTTTCCAAGGTGAGCTGGTTGCTAAGACCAAGGTAATTGAATGCATTGAATGCATTGATTTTTCCTAATTTTTCACGCCACCGCCGACTCAGGGTTGGCGAGTTCCCAATTTCAAATTTTTGCATGAAATCATATTTTAGATTCATAGCTAGTTGGATGCCTCCAACTTTTCCATGTTCCCAACAAACTTGGTGCTACACATGTAAGGACTCCATTCACTGTCCCATTAAATTTCCTACCTTCCCCCCTTATCCTTTCCATCCACATGGGCCTATGCGTCCCCTTCCTTAGGTTAGGGTTAGTTTAGGATTTTAATAGTCCATATCTAGGTCATTCGCCTAGTTCCTAGGTTAATAGAATTCACATCTATTTTCATCCTTATAAAATTTAAAATCCATATAGGATAGTAGTTTAGGGTATAGGATAAAACTTAGGGGTAGGTTAGGGTTTAATCCCCTAATATTTAATTAACTAGTTTCCATATCAAGTCTTTCCGCCTGACAGTCATATTCAACATTAAGCAGGACATTTCGTCCTAAGTTCCACATACCTGTGCCACTTGCATCCAGGCCCTTATCGTCTTACGCTGTCTAGCGTTACAACGGTGTGTGGTTTGAGAATCAAACCTTTTTCATTGGCATCTACGTACCAGATATTCATACCTGAAATCAGGTGCTGCAACATTTATATCAACCTTCAGTCTGGTTTAAAAGTAAATTGACAAAGCGATCATAAGAAGGCCACAACATACCTTGGATCAATGGAATTGATTCAAGGTGTGCTTTCAATCAGCGAATAGAGTTCATCAAGCATACGACAAGTCTGTTGTCTCATTAGCAATCACACAAGCAATAATAACTTCTGTCTCAAGTATCAAGTTACAACAAACAAGGGTCCAGATCAGCAACACATTCCTCTAAGATCAAAAAATGTGTCTTAACATATTTATCTTCATTTCTGCAGTTACAACCTCATGAAAGGTAATTACCATGATAACTTACAAAAATCAAGGCGTTACATTCCTCCCTTCTTAAAGAATCATCATCCCGATGATCAAATTAACCAATTCAAGGAGTTTCTAGGACAAAATTCAGTTATTGTCCTTCCATTCATAAGTTCATACCAAAAACAGATTCACTCTTTAAAACAATGTTTTAAGATAACTGTAAAATAGACCAATAATTGTCTAAATTTGGTAGAATTATCAGTTTTTAATTTCAATTTCGATCAAACAAGTATGGAAAAGCATATCTCATTTCTTCGAGATTTTCCCAAGTTGCACTTTCTTTGCTAAACTGGTCCCACTAGACCTTACATTGATTCACTTCGCGATTTCTTAAGTACAACTGGTGAGTTCCCAGCACTCGAATGGGCTTAACCACGATTATTCCTAGGTCTTGGACCTGCAAGGAATTCCAATTCAGCACATGTGATAAATCTGTTACGTATTTCTTAAGAAAAGAAATATGAAAAACATCATGCATTTGTGATAAAGCAGGAGGTAATGCTAGATGATAAGCTACAGGGTTGATTATTTCAATAATTTCAAAAGGTCCCACGTAACATGGCGATAACTTGGCAGCCTTGCCAAAAGTTATTGAGCTCTTTTTCGGCTTAACCCAAAGAAAGACCTTCTCACCAAGTTTATAATTCCTATCAACCCGCTTTAAGTCTGCATAACTCTTTTGCCTATTGGCAGCCTCCTTTAGATGTTCCCGAATCATTTTGATTTGTTGTTCCATTTCCGTGAGGTTTTCGCCCAATTACCTCTCTATCCTCTACACTTGTCCCAGCCTACTAACAGGGATCCTACATTTTCTTCCATACAATGCTTCAAAGGGCGCCATTTTTAAAGAGGCGTGGTATGTATTATTGTAGGAAAATTCAACTAGCGGAAGGTATTCCTCCCATTTATACTACTGGTCCATGCAATACATCCTTAACATGTCCTCTAAAACTTGATTGACTCTCTCAGTCTATCCATCCGTCTCTGGATGATATGTAGAACTGAAGTTTAATTTAGTTCCCAAGGCCGCATTAAGCGTTTTCCAAAACCTTGATGTCATCCTCGGATCTCTGTCCGATATGATCAATTTGGGTATTCCATGCAATCTGAAAATTTCATGTACAAATCTTCTTGCTAACACTGGTGCATCATCTTTCAAATTACCAGCAATGAAGTGTGCCACTTTGGTTAATTTTTCGACGACAACCAGGATGATATCATGCTTATTCCTTGACATAGGCAATCCTTGAATGAAATCCATCATTATCACTTGCCATTTGTACTGTGGAACGCTGTGGGGATACAATAATCTAGCGGGATGCATATGTTCCACCTTAACATGCTGACATTCCAAGCAGTGTGTTATAAATTCCACCACATCCTTTTTCATTCCCTTCTAGAAGTATTGCTTCTTAAGATCAACAAGCATTTTCATAATGCCAGGGTGTCCAGAAAAAGGTGAATTATGGAATTCAGTTAACAATTTCCTTCTTAAATCATTTTCCAAGGGTATATAGACCCTGTTTTCGAACCTCAGAATTCCTTCACTATCAAAGTGAAATCCTTTATACCTCACATCCTTTGGATCTGCAGCAAGCGCTGTTTTAACTTGCTGGAAATAAGGATCTGATTCCAAGGCATCTTTCACCTCATCCTTAAACTGAGTTCTTAACATTATAAGAGTAGAGATGTGCTTCCTTCGACTCAGAGCATCTGCCACTCTATTTTCCTTGCCTTTGATGTAGCTTATATCAAAATCATACTGAGACATAAATTCTAACCATCTTCATTGTCTTGCATTCAAATTTGGCTAAGTAAAAATATACTTCAACCCTAGATGGTCAGTTTTTAACTCAAAAGGTTTGCCTAAAAGGTAATGCCTCCACATTTGAAGTGCATGTACAATGGCAGCGAGCTCTAGGTCATGTGGAGCATAATTTTGTTCATGTAACTTAAGCTTTTTACTTTCATAAGCTATGACATGGTCATTCTGTAATAGAATACCTCCAAGGCCTTCTCCCGATGCATCCGTTACAACCATAAAATTTCCATTTAGATCTGGTATAGTTAAAATAGGTGCTATAGTTAACTGTTCCTTTAAATTTTTAAAGGCGATTCACATTTTCATCCGCACAAATTTCTTATCCTAATTTTGCGGTGAAGTGATTGGGGCAGCAATTTTTGAAAAATCCTTAACGAACTTTCTATAATATCCTGCCAAGCCCATGAAGCTTCTTACTTCATGCACATTCTTAGGCGCAGGCCACTCGGTTATAGCTGTGATCTTTGAAGGGTCTACAGCTATTCCGTTCTTACTTATAACGTGTCCCAAATAATGCACCTCTGCATCATAAAAGGAACATTTAGAAAATTTACCATACAACTTCCTCTTTCTTAAAACTTCCAAGACTACCCTTAAATGTTCTTGGTGCTCTTCGACATTTTTAGAGTATATAAGAATGTCATCTAAGAATACAAGCACAAAATTGTCTAGGTATTCTTGAAAAATATTGTTCATCGATTCATGAAGGCGGCGGTGCATTTGTCAACCCAAAAGGTAACACCGTGAATTCATAATGCCCGTACCTTGTTCTAAAAGTTGTTTGTATGTTAACTTGGTGAATGTTTTACATACATACGTTATAGTCAAGCAAGAATGAAATGAAAGCAAACATGTTAAGATATGTTTTGATCTTAAGAGAATGTGTTAAGCTAATTTGGATTCTCGTGATACCGTGATTTATTACATGGGACAGCAAATATTGTACTTGTGTGTTTGCTGATGTGACGACAAATTGTCGTATACTTGCTAGCTCTTGTTGCTGATTGACAGCATACCCTGAATCAATTCCATTGATTCAAGTATGCTGAGGTCCTCTTGTGATTTCTGTGTCGATTCACACTTGAACCGGACTGAGATTGTTATGAGCGTGCAACGCCTGATTGCAGGTGTGAACAGCTAGCACGAAAATGCCAACGACAGGGGTTCGATTCTTGAACCCTGTACTGTCGAATTTGGGACCTCGTGAGGCAAGAAATGCCTGACACGGTGGCCTTGGCACGTAATCCGAAGGACGGAACGTCCTGCTCTGCATTAACGTGAATGTTAGTAAGGAGGCTGGATGGAAGTTGTTAGTGTTAGTGGTTAGTGTGAATTAAACCTAAACTAACCCTAAGGCCTAACATACATCCTACACTACTATCCTAAGTGGATTTTTAAATTAAAAAAAAGGGGGAAAAAATAAACCTAAGTTCTAAAACCTAAGGTTAAACTAGACCTAGGTTGAATACTACTATGCAACCTAAACTAATCCTAATCTAAGGGGTGCACGCACTGGAGGGAAAGGGATAAGGATGGGAAGGAGGCATTCATTGGCATTTAATGAACTGTCCCTACGTGGATAGCACCAGTTTTGGCGGGGCAGGTAAGGAATTAGAGGCATCTATTTAAAAATAGAGCCAAATTCAGTTTGCATGGAAATTTTGAAAATTAGAGTTTGCCAACCCAAGTGGCGGTGGCGTGGAAAGTAAGGAAAAAGGCAGAGCCTTTAATGCATTGATTGTTTCGGTCCTCGCGACCAGCTCGCCTTGGAAACAGCATGAGGGAATTTGATTTTTTTCATTGTTCGATTTGGTTTTGGCCGAAGTTGCTCTGCATTTGGTTTTTTGGTCTGGTTCAGTCGAACCAGCTCTTAGCATTTGACATTTTTCTTGGAGTTTCGAGGCTGTTGCTAAGCCTGAAGAAGAAAGGAGTGCTGGGAAGTTTGTGTTGTCGTTGTGGAAGGAAAAACGCGGCAAATAAGGTTTTCTTTGAGCTCTGGAAAAGAAATTTCAGGCATGTTAAGCCCTTCTCTTTAAAAATCTTTGCTTTGATTAAGTGTTTCATTAAAACAACCCTGCTCTTGGGTTTGGATTGTGTGATTTGCTATTGAGTCGATTCGAATTGGGTTTCATCGATTCTTGTTGCTTTTTGGTTGGAAAATGATATGATGAATCGTTCTGGTTGCTTGGTTTCGGTGTGTTTTTGCTCGAATCAAGTTGGGAATGATTTACTGCGGTGGTTGTTGACTGTATTGTGGGATAAAATAGACCTTTTCTTCCTCTGTACATGTTGTATGAAGTGGAACAGACTGTTTAATCTTTTCCTTACAGTGTAATCGTTTTCTTTGCTGTTGTGCTTGGAACTGCTATTGCATGTAAAGGGAAAATGGAAATACAGTCGTGATTATATTGCTATGATTGGGAACCGATGACTCTTGCTATTATTTGGAAATAATATGAATCATCGTTATTGGTCGCTGAGTTCGACTGTCCTTGTATTTTATTGAATGAAATACCTTCCTGTCGAGCTAGATGTTTAACAGTAATGGGAAAACGTCATATATATCTTAAGACTGTGCATGTTATATGAGTTGTGTCGCTATGATTTGGGTTTGTCGACCCTTGCTGTCTTTTCTTTTGGAAATGATAGGAAAATCGTTCCCCGTTGCTGTGTCTAACTGTCTTGCTCTTCTTGAATGGAAATACCTCCATGAGGTGCTGGTTATGGGTATTGTATGAAAATTTTAACTGGTTATTCTTGTGGAATGGAAGGTAAAACTGTACAGCTAGTATGGGTTATTCTATTACTGTATTATTGTTGTTGTCATCTGAACTGCGATATGATTGTATTGGTTGTAAGAACGGCTTGAGGTCGTTCTCAACTGAAGCTTTCTTTGAAGGAAATAGTTTCCTCCTCTCTCTCTTCTGTGTTGATTGTGATGAATACAACATTGTTTCTTTTGTTGAGCATACAAATTGCCATGGAGAAAGAAATGATAATATGTCTTTGACTTTAGCTTTTTTCTTGCTTAAAAGGAAATAAGACCTTCCTCTTCCTTCTGCTTTGAATTATGAGGAAATGGCATCTTGTATTTTAAAAGGGAATGGGCATTAGACTTTTATATGAGTGTTTATGGGAATTGGAAAAGAAATAGCTTTCCCTCTAAATTGTAATTGTAATGAATAAGGTGATCTTGCTAGGAAAGTATGAAGATTAGTTATGTTGATCAATGCTGAACGGTCTTTGAGAATGGACTGTTTTGGTGGTTACGAATTAGTTTGAATTGCTGGGCAAGGAATACATGCAATGAAATTTTGTCATGCAATGGGAGTTGCCTTGACTGTACTAGGTTCATATTTTGCCATCCTGTACGGTTATTTTGCTAAAGGTAATGACGTCTGATTATTGCATTCTGGAAGTTGTGCATACTTTATTATGAAACCGAAAATGGATTGGGTAGAATCATTGGGAAGGAAATCCTTCTTCTCTTCTCGCTGTTTTAACTTGATGAAATTCATAGTCATGTGAATAATGGACTTGCTGTAGGTAACAGCAATGAATAAATGTTATTCTGAATGGGGTACGTTCCTAGAATTAGATAATCATGTGATTAACTGACTGCATGATTGAAATACTGTTTCTGTTTAGTATGCAGCGAAAGAAATATGGTTTCTTTTATTATGGTAAATATATGGTATGCAGCCTTATATTGTTTGATCTTGGATATACCTAATGTTGTACTAATCTGTTTCGGATCTTTATATGAGTCTGATTCAAATGAAGTATGGATATGGATGATGAATTCTTCCCTGTTTTCATTTAAAGCTGATTATAAATGAAATTATCCCTGCTGCCGGAAAGTGAATTCCGAATGGATTTTGTAAGTTTCACTCAATCATATCTTGAATTGACTTTCGTTTGGTTCCACCGTTAGACAAATTATGTGGAAGGAAATAGAGATATGAATGAATGACTTGGAAAAGTGATCTTTTCTTCTTTCATTTAGTTGGAAATCTGGAATTCGTGAATAATGAATTTTATAGTGCTTAGATGGGAGCAACTATATGCATTGCTGTTCGCTTTCTTGTCTGTACTTGAATGCTTTGAATTTAATATGCTTCATGAACGGAAAGGAAAGTAATGGATTTATATTTCAGTTAGTTTCATCCTTTGCATTTGCTATTAATGAAAGGCGTGGAAAGGATAACTGGATGCTATAGGCAGCAAGCTACTTGTATTCCTAACTTTACAAATATTGTAAATTGATACTTGCAATGATTATGTGGGAACGGGACAGCAGTCCCTTGGCTGATTGTGATGATAGTTTTGATAGTTCAGTTGTTATGCTGATCTTTCTTCTGTGCCTATTTCGATTGATGTTTAACTGCTGCTTCATAAAAGCAGGGTTCTTTTATTGAAATGCTTGATTAGTCAAGCACCCTATTTTAAGGATAAGTGTTTAATATGCTCTGGCCATCAATCGACCTGCAATTCATTTTGCAGATGGAATTTGATTAGAATGAAGACTTGGCTGTTTTCTGATGCTTTTGATTTGATAATGAATTGTAATTGTTGCTTTTATTCCTCTTCGAGGAATTGTGAAAAGAAGAAAATATATTCTTCTGTCCATGAGTTGTATGGATGTTTTGTATAAACTATACCCAATCAGCTGGATTGGCAAATGTACAAATTATGACTTGAAATATTGAATACAATTACAAGTGTGATATTTTCGATAATTATATCAGTTTGATATTGTTGTTAAATTGGAAATATGATGTTATTTCTTGATTTGGAATTGTTTCATTGTCCTTGGATGGATGCTGAATTGAAACTGATATCTGTTCTTACTTAAATGCAACTTTTAAGTTGAAAAGTGCAATTAGTTCATACTTGGGTAAAGATGAATTTTTAATTGACATTAGAAAGGATTAAGAAGAATATGATTCCATAATCAGAAGGTATTCAGGATTAGCTTAGGAGCTAAGGAATATCAATTCAACTTCGGAGTAATCGAACTTCGCTTTCGAACTCCATTAATGATCCCGTTTGATAAAATTCAGAATAAAGGATATAGGATAAATATATCCATAACTAATGGACCTTAACTATATAACGTTAAGGAGAACAAATGAATTCATTTCTCGAAGTTTAGACCTCGTTTGAATGACGTCTAATAAGTTAATATTCTGAAATTAGTTGCAGTTGGAAAAATCTTGGCTAAGTTTAATAGGTTAAACTTATCACGTCCGTCGGTACGGACTGCTTAATCCAATGATTAAGAAATAAACCAAGTAAGGAATTGTAGCCCTTCGATACGAAGGAGAAGATACATAACAAACTAATGGACGGTTTAGTCCCTCTTAGTTATATACAACTGCAACGGAAACGAGGATCAAGGGATCAACACGAATGCTGAAAGTTGATTTTAATTATTAACTCGTGGCTAAGTCACTTGAGCAGGATGTGTATTCTCGATGGGTGGATTCTGCAGGACATTGGCATACGCCACATAAAGAAGTGTCTTCATGAAGACGGGGTCTTCATGACGACACAATGTTGCAGCTGACATATAGCAATGCCCTCCCGAATTAAAACATTTAGAATACATAGGCTGAATGTGTAGATCTTAGCAGGGGGATAGGGTATGATCTGGTATACGGAGTGACTCCGGAATACTAAAGACAAATAGACACACGGAGTCGTGGGGTAACGACACCGTATGTCTGCGTATCTTTAGTTACCAGAGTGCCTTCCTATACCCGCTCATATTACTAGCTGGAATTGAAAGTTTAAAACTGACCTTAAACGATGAGGACTGGTAGGAGCCAGGAAAGACCATTCTAGATAACAGGTGAAGTGAAGTGAAGGACGTATTCCGTAGATGTGTATCACATCCAGAATATGATCATGCAAAGCATGTGAAAATCTTTGGCCAAAGTATCGCAATTGCTGGTCATGTGTTGTCCTTATCACTTAATTTAAGATGCAGATGTCGATGAATATCAAGAATGTATATTCGATAGGCTTCTTAAATGGATCACTTCGATAACCGGGAAGGTTATGAGAACAGTATATATAATATACTATGCATAAACAAACATGAAGGATCGGTTGTTGCCAGTCATGAACATGAAGGATCGGTTGTTGCCGAGTCATGAAATGAAGGATCGCTGAAACTCCGAGCCATGAAAATGGAAGATCGGCAGCTTCATCGAGTCATTTACAAAGAAGATATAGAATCTGTTATAAGATTGAATGGCATTGAATGTGTGTTCCATATTGTAAATATGCGAACAAGGAACATTCGTTTTAAAAAGGAATTGTGTGATCCAAACTGTGTTGTTTGGGCAGAGAACAATTATTAAAACTTGAACGTGTGTTTGAATTTTATAATTCATAACAATGAACGTTATCAAAAAAAAAAAAAATTTCCTTTGTTCGTGTTCTGAAATGAGGATGTTACATCTTGCATCGAGCTGAAGGTTACAGCTCTTGACCTAATGAGTCCACGATATTAATAAAGTTTACATTTTCTTATTGAATGTAAAAATGGTCGACAAGAGGGAATGCTGCGAATAACCCGTCAGCAGGTGGAGAAGCAAGAATCGCCCAAAAGTCGGATGAAATCCTTGCTGCCCTACTTGAACGAGGGATCGTTTGACCATGACTGAACAACAATCAATGGGCAATGAAGAGGAGGGGAATGAAGCTGAAATAAATGATCACCGCTTCCTGTGGGACAACATCAACGGAGGGAATCCGGGTGTTGATGATAATAATGTAATTGCTCCTAATCCCCAAAAATAAGAGGGCAAGATTAGCAAATTTAACTTACAAATGATATAAAGAGAATAAGTCCTCCAAAGTTTGATGGAACAACTCTTGGGGACGGAGCCGAGAACTGCTCAAGAAATGGAGAAATACTTTGCAATAAGAAACTTCTCCGAAGAGACTAAAGCGATATGGGGAGCATATCAGCTTTCTCATGAAGCATCATCATGGTGGGACAACCGCAAGGTTGAGTTGAATATTGTCGAATCGCATAACTTGGGATCAATTTAAGGGTTATTTTAGGCAACGATGGCTGCCTCAACTCTATTTTGATAGGAAAATGACTGAATTTCAGAACGGTCGCAAGGAAGGTCATTTGCAATGGAATACTTGGGAAGGGTTTACTAAACTCCTTAAGTATGTGCCGCAGCACCAAGCTGACGAGAAGTTCAGAATACGGAAATTCATAATGGGACCGAATCCCATCATTGGTGGCGAAGTGGATGTCCACGGCCCAACCACCATGGATGGAGTTGTCGAAAGGCAATCGACAGAATGTAAATGAGAGCAATATCTCGCTCACAGGAAGAGATAAGGAAGAAGATTCCCAATCCTTCTTCGCTCTCGCACCAAAAAGGGGACCTTGGAAAGGTTTGGTGTGAAAATAAAATTGTTGTAGATAACAACAAGAAACCTATGATGAATGACACAGAAATAGCGTGCGAACAGCCTTCCCAAAAGTTAATGGCATCGACGTAAGTCCTATGGAAGCCGAATGATAACTTTAAGGCCGGAAATAAATTTGAGCCTAGAAAAGGGCCACCGAGGATGCTTCAACCGTGGAAAGGACCACTATGCAATCACTCGTCCTCTCAAGAAGGACGATCACGACAAAGCAAAGATAGATACATGCCGCAGCTGGCTAATGCATGCAAGCCGAAAAGCAAGCTGACGCCCATAGAAGTTACGGTAAGTTATTCGCAAACCCGTAGTTGTACTTTTTGATACCGGAGCTACTGCAAATGTTTTATTTCTACTAAACTTGCCTTGAAATTAAAAAGAAAGGCTGCAAGAATGGATAAAACATGGACAAAGGCATTATGGGAATAATGTTGTCCATACAAATAAATGTGCCTTTTTGGGCAATTCTTGATCTACGCCGGTTTCTCCACCGAAGTTGATTTGTATGTCACTCCTCTAGGATCATATGATATCATTATTGAGTTAATCGTTGGCTGAACATAAGGCAAAGGTCGATCACATGAAAAACAAATGCTGTTGCCTTGATGACCTCGCAGAAAGCAAAGCAGCATCATTCAAGGTGTAAACGGGAAGTCATAAATCAGAAACCGACGGCTATGCAACTAAAGAGGGCTAAAAACAGAGGCTCGCACTTCTTGTATGCGGTAAAAATGACAAAAAATGAAGAGGAAGATAATGATTTCATGGAAAGATATCCATTGTTGAGGGATTTTCGTGATGTATTTCCAGAGGAATTGCCGGGTCTTCCGCCCAAACGTGAGTTTGACTTCGCTATAGAGATCAAGCCAGGAACGGAACCCATATCTAAGGCACCTTATAGAATGACTACCATTGAGTTGGTAGAGTCAAGGCCTGCCACAAGAACTCCCGACTAAGGGGGCTGATCGACCGAGCGTCTCACCTTGGGGAGCGCCGGTAATTTTCGTAAAGAAAAAGGATGGCACCTTGAGGCTGTGCATTGATTACAGAATGCTGAACAAAGCAACCATTAAAAATCGATACCCACTTCCTAGGATTGATGATCTGTTTGATCAGATGCGAGGAGCATCAGTCTATTCAAAAATAGACCTGCGATCAGGGTACCATCAGCTGAGAATAAAAGAGGAAGATATTCATAAAACAACTTTTAGAACAAGGTATGGGCATTATGAGTTCACGGTGTTGCCTTTTGGGCTGACTAATGCACCTGCCGCCTTCATGAATCTAATGAATAACATTTTTCAAGAATACTTAGACAAGTTTGTGCTTGATTCTTAGATTTACATTCTTATATACTCTAAAATGTCGAAGAGCACCAAGAACATCTCAGATAGTGCCGAAATCTTAAGAAAGAGGAAGTCAGTATGGCAAACTATCCAAATGTTCCTTTTATGATGCAGAGGTGCATTATTTGGGACACGTTATAAGCAAAGACGGGATAGTCGTTGACCCTTCAAAGATCACAAATATAATCGAGTGGCTCGCGCCAAGAACGTGCACGGCGTGAGGAGCTTCATGGGCTTGGCCGATATTATCGAAAGTTCGCCAAGGACTTTTCAAAAATTGCTGCCCCAATCACTTCGCTGCAAAAGAAAGAAAAGAAATTTGTCCGACAGACAAATGTGAATCTACTTTAAAAAGTTAAAGGAACAGCTTAACTACAAAGCACCTATTTTGACTGCACTCGATCCAAATGGAGATTTTATGGTTGTAAATTTGACGCCTCAGAGAAGGCCTCGAGGTATTCTCACAAAATAACCATGTTATCGCTTATGAAAGCAGTAAAGCTTAAGTTACATGAACAGTAACTATGCTCCACACGATCTTGAGCTCGCCGCCATTGTTCATGCGCTTCAAATATGGAGGCATTACCTTCTTGGCAAGCCCTTTGAATTAAAAATGACCATCCGGGGCTGAAGTATATTTTTACTCACCAAATCTGAATGCAAGGCAACAAGATGGTTAGAATTTCTGTCTCAATGATTTTGAAATAAGCTACATTAAGGGCAAGGAAAATAGAGTAAAGATGCTCCGAGTCGAAGGAAGCATATCTCTGCTCTTATAACGTTAAGAACTCGCTTTAAGGATGAGGTAAAAGATGCCTTGAATCGATCCTTATTTCCAAAGAAGTCAAATCAGCACTTGCCGCACTCCAGACATCGTGTATAAAGGATTCCGCTTTGATAACGAAGGAGTTCTCGAGGTTCGAACAGGGTATATGTACTGTGGCAAATGACTTAAGAGGGAAATTGTTAATCGAATTCCATAATTCACCTTTTCCTGACACCTGCATTACAAAAATGCTCGCTGATCTTAAGCAAAGCAATATTTTTGGAAGGGAATGAAAAAGGATGTGGTAGAGTTTGTAAATACACCGCTTGGAATGTCGCGTGTTAAAGCGAACATAGCACCCCGCTAGATTATCAGATCCCCACAAAGATTCCGCAAAGATAAATGGCAAGTGATAACGATGGATTTCGCTCAAGGATTGCCTATGTCAAGAAATAAACATGACATTATCCTCGTTGTAGTCGACAAATTGACCAAAGTGGCACACTTCATCACGCTGTAATTTGAAGGACGATGCACCAAAGCTTAAGCAAGAAGATTTGTACATGAAATCTTCAGATTGCATGGAATACCGAATTAATCATATCGACAGAGATCCGAGGATGACATCAAGGTTTTGGCAAACGCTTAATGCAGCCTTGGGAACTAAATTAAACTTCGCTTCGCATATCATCCGAAACGGATGGACAGACCGAGAGAGTTAATCAAGTTTTAGAGGACATGCTAAGGATGTATCAGATGGACCAGCAAAGATAAATGGGAGGAATACCTTCCACCGGTAGAATTTGCTTACAATAACACCTATCATGCCTCTTTAAAAATGGCGCCCTTTGAAGCATTGATGGAAGAAAATGCGTAACCCCCACACCGGGACACATTGAAGACAGAGAGGTAATTGGGCCGTAAATCCTTATGGAAATGGAACAAAGAAATCAAAATGATTCGGGAACATCTAAAGGAGGCTGCCAATAGGCAAAAGAGCTATGCAGACTTGAAGCGGGTCGATAGCATTATAAACTTGGAGAGAAGGTCTTTCTTCTGGGTGAAGCCAAAAAGAGCTCCATAACTTTTGGCAAGGCTGCTAAGTCACGCACCACGTTACGTGGGACCTTTTGAAATTATTGAAATAATCAACCCCGTAGCTTATCGCCTAGCATTACCTCCGCTTGTCTCAAATGCATGATGTTTTTCATATTTCTTTGCTTAAGAAATACGTGATGATTTATCCCATGTGCTAAATTGAATTCCTCGCAGTCCAAGACCCAGAATAATCGTGGTTAAGCCCATTCGAGTGTTGGGAACTCGCCAACAGTACTTGAGAAATCGCGAAGTGAACCAATGTAAGGTCCAAAGGGGACCAGCTTCAAAAAGAAAGTGCAACTTGGGAGAATCTCAAGAAATGAGATCTACTTTTCCACACTGCTTAATCAATTTGAAATTCAGAGAACTGATAATTTTACCAAATTTAGACAATTATTAGTCTATTGTACAGTTGTCTTAAAACGTTGTTTTTAAGAGAGAATCTGTTTTTGGTATGAACTTATGAACGAAAGGACAATAACTGAACTTTGTCCTAGGAACTCCTTGATTTGTTAATCTGATCATCGGGACGATGATTCTTTAAGGAGGGAAGAATGTAACACTCTGATTTTGTATGTTAACTTGGTGAATGTTTTACATACTGTTATAGCTGCTGAAATGAAAGCAAACATGTTAAGATATGTTTTGATCTTAAGAGAATGTGTTGCTAATTTGGATTCTTGCATACTGTGATTTATTACATGGGACAACAAATATTGTACTTGTGTGTTTGCTGATGTGACGACAAATTGTCGTATACTTGCTAGCTCTTGTTGCTGATTGACAGCATACCCTGAATCAATTCCATTGATTCAAGTATGCTGAGGTCCTCTTGTGATTTCTGTGTCGATTCACACTTGAACCGACTGAGATTGTTATGAGCGCAGCAAATACGCCTGATTGCAGTGTGAACAATACTAGCACGAAAATGCCAACGATGTGGGTTCGATTCTTGAACCCCGTATCGCCGAAATTGGGACCTCGTGAGGCAAGAAATGCCTGACACGGTGGCCTTGCACGTAATCCAAGGACGGAACGTCCTGCTCTGCATTAACGTGAATGTTAGTAAGGAGGCTGGATGGAAGTTGTTAGTGTTAGTGGTTAGTGTGAATTAAACCTAAACTAACCCTAAGGCCTAACATACATCCTACACTACTATCCTAAGTGGATTTTTAAATTAAAAAAAAAAAAAAAAAAGGGAAAATAAACCTAAGTTCTAAAACCTAAGGTTAAACTAGGACCTAGGTTGAATACTACTTGCAACCTAAACTAATCCTAATCTAAGGGGTGCGCAGCACCCTTGGAGGGAAAGGGATAAGGATGGGAAGGAGGCATTCATTGGCATTTAATGAACTGTCCCTACGTGGACAGCGCGCTTTTATGGCAGGGTAGGAATTAGAGGCATCTATTTAGAAATAGAGCCAAATTCAGTTTGCATGGAAATTTTGAAATTTAGAGTTTGCCAACCCAAGTGGCGGTGGCGTGGAAAGTAAGGAAAAAGGGCAGAGCCTTTAATGCATTGATTGTTTCGGTCCTCGCGACCAGCTCGCCTTGGAAACAACATGAGGGAATTTGATTTTTCATTGTTCGATTTGGTTTTGGCCGAAGTTGCTCTGCATTTGGTTTTTTGTCTTGTTCAATCGAACCAGCTCTTAGCATTTGACATTTTTCTTGGAGTTTCAGGTCATTGCTAAGCCCAAGAAGAAAGGAGGCCGGGAAGTTTGTGTTGTCGTTGTGGAAGGAAAACGCAAAAAGGTTTTCTTTGAGCTCGAAAAGAGATTTCAGCATGTTAAGCCCTTCTCTTTAAAAATCTTTGCTTTGATTAAGTGTTTCATTAAAACAACCCCGCTTCTTGGGTTTGATTGTGTGATTTGCTATCGAGTCGATTCGAATTGGGTTTCATCGATTCTTGTTGCTTTTGGTTGGAAAATGATATGATGAATCGCTCTCGGTTGCTTGGTTTCGGTGTGTTTTTGCTCGAATCAAGTTGGGAATGATTTATCAGTATGGTTGTCGATCGTGATTGTGGGATAAAATAGACCTTTTCTTCACTCGTACATGTTGTATGAAGTGGAAGTGCAATCGCTTAATCTTTTCCTTACAGTGTAATCGTTTTCTTTGTCTTTGTTGTTTGGAACTCATTTGCATGTAAAGGGAAAATGGAAATGGAGTCGTGATTATATTGCTTTATGATTTGGAACCGATGACTTCTTGCTATTATTTGAAAATAATATGAATCATCGTTATTGGTCGCTGAGTTCGACTGTCCTTGTATTTTATTGAATGAAATACCTTCCTGTCGAGCTAGATGTTTAACAGTAATGGGAAAACGTCATATATATCTTAAGACTGTGCATGTTATATGAGTTGTGTCGCTATGATTTGGGTTTGTCGACCCTTGCTGTCTTTTCTTTTGGAAATGATAGGAAAATCGTTTCCCGTTGCTGTGTCTAACTGTCTTGCTCTTCTTGAATGGAAATACCTCCATGAGGTGCTGGTTATGGGTATTGTATGAAAATTTTAACTGGTTATTCTTGTGGAATGGAAGGTAAAACTGTACAGCTAGTATGGGTTATTCTATTGCTGTATTATTGTTGTTGTCATCTGAACTGCGATATGATTGTATTGGTTGTAAGAACGGCTTGAGGTCGTTTCTCTACTGAAGCTTTCTTTGAAGGAAATAGTTTCCTCCTCTCTCTCTGCTGTGTTGATTGTGATGAATACAACATTGTTTCTTTTGTTGAGCATACAAATTGCCATGGAGAAAGAAATGATAATATGTCTTTGACTGTTCTTTCCTTTCTTGCTTAAAAGGGAAATAAGACTTCCTCTTCCTTCTGCTGTTTTGAATTATGAGGAAATGGCATCTTGTATTTTAAAAGGGAATGGGCATTAGACTTTTATATGAGTGTTTATGGGAATTGGAAAAGAAATAGCTTTCCCTCTGAAATTGTAATGAATAAGGTGATCTTGCTAGGAAAGTATGAAGATTAGTTATGTTGATCAATGCTGAACGGTCTTTGAGAATGGACTGTTTTGGTGGTTACGAATTAGTTTGAATTGCTGGGCAAGGAATACATGCAATGAAATTTTGTCATGCAATGGGAGTTGCCTTGACTGTACTAGGTTCATATTTTGCCATCCTGTACGGTTATTTTGCTAAAGGTAATGACGTCTGATTATTGCATTCTGGAAGTTGTGCATACTGTTATGAAACTGGAAAATGGATTGGGTAGAATCATTGTTGGAAGGAAATCCTTCTTCTGCCTGCTGTTTTAACTTGATGAAATTCATAGTCATGTGAATAATGGACTTGCTGTAGGTAACAGCAATGAATAAATGTTATTCTGAACGGGGTACGTTCCTAGAATTAGATAATCATGTGATTAACTGACTGCATGATTGAAATATTGTTTCTGTTTAGTATGCAGCGAAAGAAATATGGTTTCTTTTATTATGGTAAATACATGGTAGGCAGCCTTATATTGTTTGATCTTGGATATACCTAATGTTGTACTAATCTGTTTCGGATCTTTATATGAGTCTGATTCAAATGAAGTATGGATATGAATGGTGAATTCTTCCCTGTTTTCATTTAAAGCTGATTATAAATGAAATTATCCTTACTGCCGGAAAGTGAATTCCGAATGGATTTTGTAAGTTTCACTCTGAACTGTTATCTTGAATTGACTTTCGTTTGGGTTCCACTGTTAGGACAGTTATGTGGAAGGAAATAGAGATATGAATGAATGACTTGGAAAAGTGATCTTTTCTTCTTTCATTTAGTTGGAAATCTGGAATTCGTGAATAATGAATTTTATAGTGCTTAGATGGGAGCAACTATATGCATCATTGCTGTTCGCTTTTTGTCTGTCAGTATTTGAATGCTTTGAATTTAATATGCTTCATGAACGGAAAGGAAAGTAATGGATTTATATTTCAGTTAGTTTCATCCTTTGCATTTGCTATTAATGAAAGGCGTGGAAAGGATAACTGGATGCTATAGGCAGCAAGCTACTTGTATTCCTAACTTTACAAATATTGTAAATTGATACTTGCAATGATTATGTGGGAACGGGACAGCAGTCCCTTGGCTGATTGTGATGATAGTTTTGATAGTTCAGTTGTTATGCTGATCTTTCTTCTGTGCCTATTTCGTGATTGATGTTTAACTGTCGTTTCATAAAAGCAGGGTTCTTTTATTGAAACAGTTAGTTGAAGCACCCTATTTTAAGGATAAGTGCTTAATATGCTCAGCCATGAACCGACCCGTGCAATTCATTTTGCAGATGGAATTTGATTAGAATGAAGACTTGGCTGTTTTCTGATGCTTTTGATTTGATAATAAATTGTAATTGTTGCTTTTATTCCTCTTCGAGGAATTGTGAAAAGAAGAAAATATATTCTTCTGTCCATGAGTTGTATGGATGTTTTGTATAAACTATGCCCAATCAGCTGGATTGGCAAATGTACAAATTATGACTTGAAATATTGAATACAATTACAAGTGTGATATTTTCATAATTATATCAGTTTGATATTGTTGTTAAATTGGAAATATGATGTTATTTCTTGATTTGGAATTGTTTCATTGTCCTTGATGGATGCTGAATTGAACCGATATCTATTCTTACTTAAATGCAACTTTTAAGTTGAAAAGTGCAATTAGTTCATACTTGGGTAAAGATGAATTTTTAATTGACATTAGAAAGGATTAAGAAGAATATGATTCCATAATCGTAAGGTATTCGGATTAGCTTAGAGCTAAGGAATATCAATTCAACTTCGAGTAATCGAACTTCGCTTTCGAACTCCATTAATGATCCCGCTTTGATAAAATTCGAATAAAGGATATAGGATAAATATATCCATAACTAATGGACCTTAACTATATAACGTTAAGGAGAACAAATGAATTCATTTCTCAAGTTTAGACCTCGTTTGAATGACGCCTAATAAGTTAATATTCTGAAATTAGTCATAGCTTGAAAAATCTTGGCTAAGTTTAATAGGTTAAACTTATCACGTCCGTCGGTTGGTGACGGACCGCTTAATCCAATGATTAAGAAATAAACCAAGTAAGGAATCAGAGCCCTTCGATACGAAGGAGAAGATACATAACAAACTAATGGACGGTTTAGTCCCTCTTAGTTATATACAACTGCAACGGAAACGAGGATCAAGGGATCAGCACGAATGCTGAAAGTTGATTTTAATTATTAACTCGTGGCTAAGTCACTTGAGCAGGATGTGTATTCTCGATGGGTGGATTCTCGCAGACATTGGATACGCCGCAAAACTTCATGAAGACGGGGTCTTCATGACGACACAATGTTGCAGCTGACATATAGCAATGCCCTCCCGAATTAAAACATTTAGAATACATAGGCTGAATGTGTAGATCTTAGCAGGGGGATAGGGTATGATCTGGTATACGGAGTGACTCCGGAATACTAAAGACAAATAGACACACGGAGTCGTGGGGTAACGACACCGTATGTCTGCGTATCTTTAGTTACCAGGAGTGCCTTCCTATACCCGTTCATATTACTAGCTGGAATTGAAAGTTTAAAACTGACCTTAAACGATGAGGACTGGTAGGAGCCAGGAAAGACCATTCTAGATAACAGGTGAAGTGAAGTGAAGGACGTATTCCGTAGATGTGTATCACATCCAGGAATATGATCATGCAAAGCATGTGAAAATCTTTGGCCAAAGTATCGCAATTGCTGGTTGCGTTGTCCTTATCACTTAATTTAAGATGCAGATGTCAGATGAATATCGCAATGATATTCGTATAGGCTTCTTAAATGGATCACTTCGATAACCGGGGAAGGTTATGAGAACAGGTATATATAATATACTATGCATAAACAAACATGAAGGATCGGTTGTTGCCGAGTCATGAACATGAAGGATCGGTTGTTGCCGAGTCATGAAATGAAGGATCGTTGAAACTCCGAGCCATGAAAATGGAAGATCGGCAGTTCATCGAGTCATTTACAAAGATATAGAATCTGTTATAAGATTGAATGGCATTGAATGTGTGTTCCATATTGTAAATATGCGAACAGGGAACATTCGTTTTAAAAAGGAATTGTGTGATCCAAACTGTGTTGTTTGGGCAGAGAACAATTATTAAAACTTGAACGTGTGTTTGAATTTTATAATTCAAATTATGACTACAGGTGTACCAAATTAATAACTTACTCGGAACTTCTATAGGCGTAACTTGCTTTTCAACTTGTCATTAGCCACCGCAAATGCGCGTGTATCCTATGCTGCTGATCGTGATCATCCTTTTCGCAGGACAGGTGACTCACGTAATGGTCCTTTCCACGGTTGAAGCATCCTCCAACCGGCCCTTTCCTAGGCTCAAATTTTTACCAGCTTTAAAGTTATCATTCTGGCTCCTATAGGACTTTTGTCCATTGCCACTAACTTTTGCGAAGCTGTTCCGCACACTATTTACAGGTTTGTTCATTACATATTTCTTGTTGTTATCTACAAATTTTGTTTTTTTCACACCAAACCTTTTCCAAGGCCCCCTTTTGGGTGTGAGAGATGAAGAAGAATTGGGAATCTTCTTCCTTATCTCTTCCCTATGAGCAGAAATTGCTCTCAATTTCTGTTCCTATCTTATTGCCTTTTCGACAACTCCTTCCATGGTGGTTGGACCGTGGACATCCACTTCGCCACCAATGATGGGATTTAGTCCCATTATGAACTTTCGTATTCTGAACTTCTCGTCAGCTTGGTACTGCGGCACATACTTAAGGAGTTTAGTAAACCCTTCCCAGTATTCTGTCACCGTCAGCCTTCCTTGCGACCAGTTCTAAAATTCAGTCATTTTCCTATCAAAATAGAGTTGAGGCAGCCACCGTTGCCTAAAGTAACCCTTAAATTGATCCCAAGTTATGTCTGATTCAACAATATTCAACTCAACCTTACGGTTGTCCCACCATGATGATGCTTCATGAGAAAGCTGATATGCTCCCCATATCGCTTTGGTCTCCTTGGAGAAGTTTCTTATTGCAAAGTACTTCTCCATTTCACTGAGCCAATTCTCAGCTCCGTCCCCAAGGGTTGTTCCATCAAACATTGGAGGACTTATTCTCTTTATGTCATTTATAAGTTCAGCTACTAATCTTGCCCTTTTATTTTCAGGATGATTAGGAGCATTCACATTACTATTATCAACACCCGGATTCCTCCATGGGTGTTATCCACAGAGGTGGCTGATCATTTATATCAGCGTCTTCTTCCCCCTCTTCATTACCCATTGGCTGCTATTCAAAAACAAAAAACGATCTCTCGTGTCTAGTAGGGCAGCAAGGATTTCATCCAGCTTTTGAGCAATAGCTGCTTCTCCACCCGGTAACGGGTTGTTCGCAACATTTCTTCTTGTTCGACCATTTTCTGCTCAATAAGAAAATGTAAACCTTATTAAATTGTGAACTCATTAGGTCCAAGAGCTGCAACCTTCACTCTCGATACCAACATGTAGCATCCCCATTTTAAGATACTAGAACAAGGGAATTTTTTTTTATAAAACGTTCCTTGTTATGAATTATATAATTCAAACACACGTTCAAGTTTTAATAATTGTTCTCTCATCCAATTAATGCAAATTGATCACACAATTTCCTCTTAAAACTAATGTTCTCTCGCTCACATATTTTCAATATGGAACACACATTCAAGGCCAATCAATCATATAACGTATACCATATGTGCCAGTAAATGACTCGAAGAACTACCGACCTCCCACTTTATGGCTCGGAGTTTCAAAGATCTCTCATTTCATGACTTGGTGACTTACCGGTCCCTTCATGTTAATTTATGCATAGTATAATGAATATATAGGGTTCTTTTACCATTTCTCAAGTTATCGAAGTGATCCATTTAAGAAGCCTATCTGAATATCTATTACTGATATTGATCTGACATCCTGCATCTTAACTAGGTGATTAGGACAACGCAACCAGCACTTGCGATACTTTGGCCAAAGATTTTCACATGCTTTACATGATCATATTCCTAGATGTGATACACACCAATGGAATATGTCCTTCACCTCACTTCGTCTGTTATCTAGAATGGTCTTTCCTGGTCTCTACCAGTCCTTCCATTTAAGGTCAAACTCTAACCTCAACTAGCAATATGAACGAGTATAGGAAGTTACTCATGGTAACTAAAGATACGTAGACATACGGTGTCGTTCCTAGACGACTCCATGTGTCTAGTTACCTTTAGTCCTCCGGAGTCACTCCGTATATGTGATCACATTTCTATCCCCAGCCAAGAACTTATTATCCAACTTATGTAAACTTGATGATTTAATTTGGAAGGGCATTGTAATATGTCAGCTATAACATTGTGTCGTCATGAAGGCCCCGCCTTCACAAAGACACCATATTATAGCTGGCGTATGTCAATGTCCTACGAAATCCTCTCATCGAGGGTACACATCCAGCTCAATTGTGATTTGGTTATTATCTTAGTATTTAAGATCAACTTTCAGCAGCCATGCTGATCCTTTATCCTTGTTCTTGTTACAGTTGTATGTAGCTAAGAGAGACTTAATCCATCTTCTAGCTTAATACGCATCTCCTCCTTCATACCGAAGGATTGCATATTCACTTCTTGGTTCCTTTCTTATTCTTTGGACTAATCAGTCCATTATCGATAAACCTAATAAGTTTAACCTATTAAACTTAACCAAGTTTTTCCACAATCAGAAACAAATTCAAAATTCCATCTTATTAGATGTCATTTAAATGAGGTCTAATTCTAAATGAATTTATTCATTTATCCTCCTTAACCTTACTTAGTTAAGGTCTGTTAACAATAGATATGATTTCCCATATCTTTATTTTCTGAATTTAAATATTCGAGGCTATTAACGGAGTCCGAATACAAGGTTTGGCTGCCCCTAAGTTATTTGATATCCCTTAGCTTTCAAACTAATCCCGAATACCTTCTAATTAGGATTTCATGTTTATCTAAATCTTTTTAATGTCAATTCAAAATTCATCTTAACCCAAGTATGAACTAATTGCACATTTCAACGTAAAAGTTGCATTCAGGTAAAGAATAGATGTTATTTCCTTTTAAATTCATCCATTAACATTTGAATAATTCCAAGTCAAGGAATAATGTTATATTCTCAAACTTATTCAACAATATCAAACTGATACAGTTATTGAAAATATCACACTTTTACTTGTATTCATCCATCAAATTTACAATCTATACATTTTCCAGTCCAAATGACTGGACTTTGTTTATATCAAACAACATTACAACTCATAAAGATAGAAGAATGTAACTTCTTCCTTTCTCATTTCCTCGTGGAGGAGTAATAGCTATCAATACAATCCATCTTCAGTTAATCAAAGAAGTATCGAAAACAACCATGTCTTCATTTATACTCAAGTTTCATCTATAAAATTACTTGCACGGGTCAGTTCATTGAACTGAGCATATTAAGCACTTGTCTTTAAAATGAGGTGCTTTTAATTAACTGTCTCAATAAAAGAACCCTGCTTTTATGAAACGTTAATATGAACATCATTCAAGAATTAAGTACCGAAAAGGATGAACAACATAACAACTCAATCATCTAATTACCATCCCAATCAGACAAAGGATTACTGCCCTCTTTCCCAAATAATTATTACAAGGAGTAATTTCCATCAAACAGTTCCAGATTACAACATCTGTAAGAACTACAAACACAATTTTGCAAACTGTTGTTCTAGCATAAATGCTATAATTTCCATTCCTTACAATAGTTATAATTTCAAAAGATAGAGTATAACTGAAGATTCAACCGAACTACTTTCCTTTGCTTTCATACAACTCATCGGAATTCAAACAATCAAACGCAGAAGAGAAAAGTAAACAACAATTAATGCAGATGCTTAAACCAAAGCAGTACAAAATTTAATCCATAATAATTATAGATTTCCAACTGTAAGAGAGAAGAAACGAACATTAATTCAAATTATCCATCCACACTCTCTTTCCTTTCCTCATAGCTGTACTGAGAATTTTAATCCAAATGTGATATCAATCAATGATAACAGTCCAAAGAGAAATGAACGAAAATCAATAATCGAATAAAAGGGAGAAAGATCATATCACCTCTTCTCACTGTCTATCCAAATACCCATTATTTAGAACAGACATATTCCAATAGTATAATTCATTCAGAATAGTATATTTCAGTATTCAAAATCTACTATTACCTTTCCAAAATGTTGACCAGAGTTCATTGCAACTGGTCCGTAAACATTAGTACCAAAAGAACCTATAACGCAATCATTTCCTTTAAACATTTCACTCTACAGACATTCACGTCTAGATATAGACAAGCAAGAATGCACATCTAGTTTTATCAGCTATCGTTTCATCAAAACCAGCATTTCAGCTAGACCTGAACAACATGAATGTATAGCCAGCTACAAAATTATGAGCTTCCTCATAATAGAAAAAAAAATCATTTTCCAAACATTCAAAGTAAGAATTCCACTTCAGTTTAGCCTTGATGAAACAACAAGAAGTCTAAAGTGCAGTTCAATATAGGTATACAATCACATATTTAAGCAAATAATTCATCATCCAATCCAAAGAAGACTGAAATAGTGAACTCTAATCTATCTAGTAAATATCCGTATACTCAGCCTTAATCAAGAATTAATTCTTTTAAACAAAGTCTTTCATGGAATTCAACCAAACACGATGCTTTTAATCGCTTTTAAAAGGAAGTGAGAGTAAAACGATGAAACAAGCCCACTGTTCCAAGTATTTATATTCTATGCGTTGTATACCCTCAAGAAAATAACTCACCCAATAGTTCCATCTATTATTCTCACGGTTCTTCAAAAACCGTTCACGTACAACATTCAGAAAAACAATCTCCTTATCAGTATTGTTTACATAAGACCGAATCCATAATACACAATAAAATCCACTTACCATTAGCTTCAGATTTCCAACAGCAAAAGAGAAAACTAGTTCATTAATAGTTTTAGTAAGAAAAACACTCATTTTCTTCAAAACGCACAAGAATACTCAAGTCGTATTCATCCATATAATGACTGTTCAACCATACAAAAAAAAATCATCTCATCCTCCTATTTTCACAAGGATGCGCAGAACTTAGAATTGCTACACGCATAGCTAAAGTATTCATAAGCACAAACTCATAAAATAAAGAACGAATCCCCAATACTATCGAAACGAATCCACTCAGCATGGGCAGTGTATTCCACTCAATAATTATGCAAAGAATGCTTAAGTCGCATACAACGCAAAAGAAAACGACTCAACCCAAAATCATCTCAACAAAACAGCCAAATCAAATAACCAAAACCCCCATCATAAGAGCAGGGTTGTTTTAATGAGATGATTAAACAAAAGCAAGCGGTTTAAGGAGAAGGGCTTAACATGCCTGTTAATTTTTCTTGTGGCTCGAAGAAAACCGCGCCCACTGGAGTTGTTTCTCTCCACGACGTCCTCGGCCAAGCTTTCCAACCAGTCACTAACTTCCACAGGCTCAAGAATAGCCTTTGTTTTTCCAAAGAACAGAGATAATAATCAAAACACAACTGGTTCAACAGAACCATGGAGAAACAAAATGCAGAGCAACTAAAATCCAAATGCACACAGCAACAAACAATTTTCCTTTTTCCTCTATCCTCTTTCCAAGGCGAGCTGGTCGCTAAGACCAAGGTAATTGAATGCATTGAATGCATTGATTTTTCCTAATTTTTCACGCCACCGCCGACTCAGGGTTGGCGAGTTCCCAATTTCAAATTTTTGCATGAAATCATAGTTTAGCTTCATAGCTAGTTGGACGCCTCCAACTTTTCCATGTTCCCGCCAAACTTGGCGCTGCACATGTAAGGACTCCATTTACTGTCCCATTAAATTTCTTACCTTCCCCTTATCCTTTCCATCCACATGGGTCTATGTGTCCCCTTCCTTAGGTTAGGGTTAGTTTAGGATTTTAATAGTCCATATCTAGGTCATTCGCCTAGTTCCTAGGTTAATAGAATTCACATCTATTTTCATCCTTATAAAATTTAAAATCCATATAGGATAGTAGTTTAGGTATAGGATAAAACTTAGGTAGGTTAGGTTTAATCCTAATATTTAATTAACTAGTTTCCTATCAAGTCTTCCTCCACTGCCATATTCAACATTGCGCATCCCTAAGTTCCACATACCGTCCACTTATCCAGCCCTTATCTTACGCATTACAACGGTGTGTGGTTTGAGAATCGAACCTTTTTCATCGCATCTACATACTGATATTCATACCAAATCAAAGTCGCAACATTTATATCAACCTTCAGTCTAGTTTAAAAGTAAATCGACAAAGCGATCATAAGAAGGCCACATCATACCTTGATCAATGGAATTGATTCAAGGTGTGTTATCAATCAGCGAATAGAGTTCATCAAGCATACGACAAGTCTGTTGTCTCATTAGCAATCACACAAGCAATAATAACTTCTGTCTCAAGTATCAAGTTACAACAAACAAGGGTCCAGATCAGCAACACATTCCTCTAAGATCAAAAAATGTGTCTTAACATATTTATCTTCATTTCTGTAGTTACAACATCATGAAAGGTAATTACCATGATAACTTACAAAAATCAAGGTGTTACATTCCTCCCTTCTTAAAGAATCATCATCCCGATGATCAAATTAACCAATTCAAGGAGTTTCTAGGACAAAATTCAGTTATTGTCCTTCCATTCATAAGTTCATACCAAAATAGATTCACTCTTTAAAACAGTGTTTTAAGATAACTATAAAATAGACCAATAATTGTCTAAATTTGGTAGAATTATCAGTTTTTCGAATTTCAATTTCGATCAAACAAGTATGGAAAAGCAGATCTCATTTCTTCGAGATTTTCCCAAGTTGCACTTTCTTCGCTAAACTGGTCC
>CM031242.1:172186066-172188566 GCA_018340775.1 Taxus wallichiana var. yunnanensis | reverse complement strand
TAGAAGACTCCATACTTCTTTCACTGTATTTTTAACCAAATAAACAGTTATACAATCACGCAATCAATTATTCACATGACCTTCTATATCCATGAACGCATACAGTTCAAAATACAATTTACACATTGTTGTTACCTACAGCAAGACCAAATCATAATGCACAGTAAGGCTCCAATGCTATTTCCAGAATTCAAAAGCAAGAAGAGAAGAATTCATTCCTTTAACCTTTCAATAAGAAAACAACCATTTTCTTCAACTCAACAAGAATTATTCAGGCCGATTTCATTTCTTCTAAATGACTGTGCAAAATCGAGACCGCAAGAAACATTTAAATATTCCATTTGTACAGAAAAAAACACAAAGACTCAGAAACAATCTAAATGCCACTGTCATCTTCTACAAGTCAACTTATAAAGTTCAATAAACCACCCGACTACTGATTTTATCAAATCAAAACAACAGAAAGAAGAAGAATTCGTTTCCCCATAATTTCAAAGTGAGAACCACAATCATTTTCTACCAATGAAATAAAACACCCAAATCGTGTTTATCTTACCAAGACAAATTTCAACTCATAATGACAATCAACAATCGCAACAATGAATAACAAACTCACATAGTCTGAACTATTTCAATTCAATACACCATAAGCAATGAAGACTTAATTTGAATTCCTTACCAATAAATGTTTCTACCCGAATCCATTTTTCTATTCACAATGATGTACAGAACCCAAAATGCGATTTTCATACAACAATACCCTTATTAATGAAAACCCGCATAGGATATCAGATGCACAACAAGGTACAGTCAAGACAGATCCAATCCACCAACTCATTTCCATAATTTTCCATTCATTATACATAAATAAAAAGCCGAGTTCTTGTTCACAACTACAGTTCAACCGAGATCAAACCGCATCAAATAAGACACAACAAAATCAACTTTCCACCAAGGCAAGAGGAAATACAGTTCATAAATATTCATTCATTGCACAGAAATGCAAAGCCAAGTTTGTAATCGTGTCCACAGTCCGAACAGGAAGACCAAACAACATCAATAAAACACAACAAATCATCCTACCTTCACAGCAAGGAAGGAATGTAATCATATGCAAGTTCAGAAGAAAAACAGTTAACTTTTTCCTACTTTCACGAATACCCAATACGTATTCGTTCATTCCATATACAAGAAAAGGCACAAGCAATAAAAATATTGCTATTACTTCCTTCAAATCGAGTTCATATGCTCATGGAAAACCCAAATGCCATTTCCATCAAAAACCAAAACAGCAGAAGGAAAAGGATCTATTTCCTTAAAAATTTCAATAAGAAACAACTTCAAACAACTACTGCTTCTATCATTCCAGTTCGTATTAGCAAAAAAGAACGATTGTTTCAATAATGAAAACAACTCATACAACATGTACAGTTCCATAATACACATGACGAATTTCCCCATTACTGTCAAACAACCCAGCACAGCATGGAGGTGTTTCCACTCAAAAAAAAAAATGCAAGGACAGATCAATCACAACAGCAAGAAACGATTTTACCTATTTCATTCCAAACAATGACAAAAAAATCGAATAAACCCAAAACCCAAGAGCAGGGTTGTTTTAATGAGACGCTTAAACAAAGCAAGTGTTTTAAAGAGAAGGGCTTAACATGCCTGCAATTTCTTTCTCGAAACTCAAAGAAAACCGCGTTACAGAAGGTGTTTCCTTCCACGGCGACAACACGAGCTTCCAAACAATCACCTTTCCTCTTCAGGCTCAGCAACAACCTCCAAATTTCCAAAGAAACAGTGATAAAAACCAAATGAAACTGGTTCGACTGAACCAAGCAAAAACCAAATGCAGAGCAACTTCTCAAAAATCCGAACAACACAATAAACAATCAAAATTTCCTCCATACACTTTCCAAGGCGGAGCTGGTCACGAAGACCAAAAAAATTAAATGCATTAAAGGCTCTGCCTTTTCCTATTTTCTCACGCCACCGCCGACTTGGGTTGGCGAACCATCAAATTCAAATTTTGCATGCAAAACCAAGTTTAGCTTCATAACCAACTAGATACCTCTAGTTTTTCCCTGTTCCCGCCAAACTGGCGCTGTCCACGTAAGGACTTCACATTAATGCCATTAAACACCCTTCATCCTTATCCTTTCCCATGGGTCTGTGCGTCCCCTTCTAGGTTAGGATTAGTTTAGGATTCATATTAGTGTTCGACCTAGGTCATAGCCTAGTCTTTAGGTTAATAGAACTTAGGTCTATTTCCACCTTTTTATATAATTTAAAAATCCACTTAGGATAGTAGTTTAGGATGTAAGGTAGAGCTTAGGATTAGATTAGGATCTAATTCCCTCTAACACCTAACACTAATCAACCTTCAATCCAGTCAAGTCTTCCCGACTGACTTCCAATTTCAACACTGTACAGGACATTCCGTCCCTTGTTAACATGCCTGAGCCACCCGTATCCCGGCATTTCTCGCCTTACG
>CM031242.1:172126066-172171066 GCA_018340775.1 Taxus wallichiana var. yunnanensis | reverse complement strand
GGGTAAGGCACCCATCTCAGAGCCTACAGTCGGAGACATGGGACGGAGTCACAGGATCTATGCACAGTTGAGAACCGCCAGGCCGAGCACCAGAGCATGGTCATTGAGACCCCAGGTAGTATTGGAGGTGTTCCTACCTCCATATTGTTTGACTCTGGTTCTTCTGATTCATTTATTACACCATCCTTAGTAGAGCAATGCAGGCTGGTGGCTATTAGACAGGGTCATAGTTGGGATGTTGAGATGGCTTTGGGAGCCAAGGTCTTGGTAGACTCCTTAGTAAAGGAGTGTGTTGTTAACTTGGGACCTTTCACCACCACTTCGCATCTCCGTACTTCCTTTGGGCTCATATGGAGTCATTTTAGGCATGGATTGGCTATCTTTGCACATAGGGCCGGGATGGATTGCTATCATCGAGACTATATCTTGTGTAGATGATCTTGAGTTGATTCGGTGATTTCGGGGTCAGGAACCTATTTCTATTCGCACTATCTCTCGCTATGTAGCTCAAGCGGTGTGTACGATGGAGTTTTCGGATGTATGCAATGTGATCGGTGACCGGTAGAGGATGGGTCTAGTGGGCCATCACTAGATGACCATCCCATTTTGAGAGAGTATGCAGATGTTTTCCTAGGGGAGCTACCGGGATGCCACCCCCACGTGAGATTAATTTCCATATTGATCTGGTTCTAGGAGCAGAGCCTATCTCACGAGCTCCTTATCGGATGACCACCCCAGAGCTCTGTGAGCTCAAGTTGCAACTGGAAGGCCTTTTAGAGAAAGGCCTTATCCGTCCTAGTGTATCCCCTTGGGGTGCACTAGTTATTTTTGTTAAGAAGAAGGATGGATCATTGCGGTTGTGCATAGACTACCGCTAGCTGAATAAGGTAATAATCAAGAATCGTTATCCTCTTCCTCGCATCGATGACTTGTTTGATCAAATGAAGGGAGCCACGGTGTTCTCTAAGATTGATCTCAAGTCAAGGTACCATCAGTTGAGGATTACGGAGGCAGACATCCATAAGACTACTTTTCATATGAGGTATGGGCACTATGAGTTCACAGTGGTGCCCTTTGGTTTGACGAATGCCCCCGCAGTATTCATGAGTTTGATGAATGGGGTATTTAGAACCTTTTTAGATTGCTTCGTGCTCATTTTTCTTGATGACATTCTAATTTACTCACATACGTGTAAGGAGCACGAGGGGCACCTTTGTCAGGTTCTTCAGTGTCTTTGTGAGCAGCAGCTTTACGGGAACTTGGAGAAGTGTGCTTTCTTTCAGTCAGAGATTTAGTACATTGGGCCATATCATCTCAGGTGAAGGAATCACAATTGATCCTTCCAAGATTAGAGCCATTATGGATTGGCCAATACCCACTACAGTGACAGAGGGTGCAGCTTCATGGGGTTAGCAGGGTATTACAGGAGATTTGTGCAGGACTTCTCTCGGATAGCACACCCCATCACTTCCCTTCAGCGGAAAGGGAAGAAATTTTTTTGGTCAGACAGGTGTGAGAAGGCCTTCAGGACACTGAAGGAATATCTCACTACAGCACCCATTCTTGCAGTGCTAGATCCACATGGTGAGTTCTTTGTATGCACAGATGCTTCATTGGAAGGCCTTGGAGGTGTTCTTATACAGGAGGGCAGAGTTGTAGCTTTTGAGTCTCACAAACTCAAGGATCATGAGCTTAATTATCTTACACATGATCTTGAGCTTGTGGTAGTTTTGCATGCTTTAGTTCGATGGAGACACTTTCTTCTTAGTCGAGATTCACACTTAGGATAGATCATTTGAGCCTTCACCACCTCTTCACTCAGCCCAATCTAAACACTCATCAGAGGCATTGATGGAGTTGCTTTGTGAGTATGACATGGAGATAGAGCATGTGAAAGGGAAGGAGAATGTGGTTGCAGATGCTCTCAATAGATGGAGGCATTTGAGCATGGCTACTTCATTGAGCATAGATTTACTGGAGCAGAGATCCTTCATGAGCATTTCCTCATGATAGTTTCTACATTGCAGCCCAAGCAGAGATTGAGTCCTAGAGAGACCCTTGAGGGAAATTTGATGGTTTATCACTAGAGGTAGATGGTCTTCTTAGGCACAGAGGTGGGATTTATGTTCCTAGAGATGGAGGCTTGAGGCAGGACATCTTGACAGAGGCACATCGTGCACCCTATTCAGCCCATCCCGGGGTGAAGAAGATGCATGCCACCTTGAGAAAGTTATATCACTGGAGAGAAATTCACAGGGACATGGCTTAGTTTGTGTCACACTGTTTAGAGTGCCAGAAAGTGAAGGCCAAGCATCAACATCCAACAGCCTTCTATATCCTCATGCTATACTGGAGTGGAAATGGGACACCATTTCCATGGATTTCATTGTTGGATTACCGATGTCGAGATATCACCATGACGCCATCATGGTCACAGTTGATAAATTGACAAAAGTAGCTCACTTTTCTCCGGTAAAGACCACCTATAAAGCTAGTATAGTGACATTGACACGTGTTTACTTGGATGAGATTGTCGGGTTGCGTATGGGATTCCGTGGAAGATCATTTGTGACCATGATCCTTTGTACACTTCTCATTTCTCGGACCACCATGCGGTATGTTTTTGGGATGAAGATTAACTTCATCATAACTTATCACCCCGAGACGGATGGATAGACATAGAGGGTGAATCATATTTTGGAGGATATGCTCGGGATGTACGTGATGGATCAGCAATCTAAGTGGGAGGAGTATCATATCTTGTGGAATTTTCCTACAATAATAGTTTCCAGAGTTCTATAGGCATGTCTCCTTTTCAGGCCTTATATGGTAGGGAGTGCAGACACCCCTTAGCTAGGAAAGGTTGGAGGATAGAGTATCTCTTGGACCAGCTCTTTTGGCAGACATGGAGTAATAGGTAGTGTTGATCAAACAGTAGAGAGATCAGGAGGCACATGATAGGCAAAAGAAGTACACTAATCATCATAGAACCGAGCATAATTTTGATGTGGGCATGAAGGTTTTCCTTTGTGTTAGGCCACATAAGAGCCCGATCTATTATGGAAAAGGTTCTAAGTTAGCCCCTCAGTTCGTTGGACCTTTTGAGATCTGGGCGTATCGCCCGTTGGCTTACCGTCTAGCATTGCCACTAGCTTGTCTCACATACATGATGTGTTTCATGTTTCTGTTCTTAGGAGATATGTCATAGATCCTTCTCATGTGCTAGATTGGACATCATTACAGGTGTAGGATCAGGGATAGGTGATGGTGGAGCCCATCCATATCATCGATCGCAGACCCAGCCTTCGAGGCGAGAGATTGATCAGGTACGAGTGCAAAGTGGGACAAATATGATGAGACTACTGCACCACTTGGGAGGATGCTACTTGCTTTTTAGAGTGCGGTTTCCACATTTGTTCCAAAGTGACTTCAAATTATTATGGACATTAATATGTTTTGATTAGCATGATGGTTAGATGTTAGACTATGGATTAATATTGATCTGGATTCAGTTATTGTGCTTGAGGATCATTGAGACATTTTTATTATTATGTGGATAATGATATACTAGTTGACATGGACATGTTATTGATGTTAATTTTAGACATGTGACATTGATTATTATGAATAGCTCTAGTATAGAAATCTATTGGATGATGATATAGTTACAAATTGAATTTTAATGATAAATATTGAATCCTTGATATTGTTGTGATTTAAAATTAATAATTTTATGTTGCTTATATCATTTGGATGTTCTGATGTGGCCACGAGGCCGAAGGAGGTATTTTGCATTTTGCAGGTTAAAATCACAACAATGTTGGGGACTGGAGACTAACCATATTGGAATTCAGTGTGAAATCAACAAGGTCACCATGGCAACTGTGTTTGAGCTATATGTTGTGTTTTGTTAGGATTTCCCATGGGGGGGATTTCCATTATTGTGACCATGGGGTATATGTGTGCTTTATTTGTTGTGTCCCTTTTTAAAATTATTGTTGTATGTATTTTATTTGTAATGTGCTCTTTATTTTAATTATTTTAATGTGATAGTATAATGTGAGAGTCATATAGTTAAAATTTAATTAAATTAAATAGGATGTGGAAGGTGAAATTAAATGTTATTGTCTTAGTTGAAAATGAAATTTATTTATATATTTTATAACCATATGGTAATTAAATATATGGTTGTGTCTAAAGTTTGTAATAAATAAATGTCATAGAAATAAATGCATTTTAAAAGAGTGTGTAAGTTACCAAGTATGGGTTGTGTAAGTGAAGTGATAGATTGTGTAAGAAATTGTAAGAGGTTGTAAGAAGATTTTGGAAGGTCAAACACTCCATCTCTCTCTTGAAATTCAAATTTGAGCTTGGAGGACAAATTTGGAGGCTTGTGGGACAAGTTAAACTTGTCCCACACCTCTCAAAATCCTCCACCAACCTTGTTTATTAATTTGGAGTCAAAATCAACTTATTTTATTGCATTTTGACATGATTTATTGTAAGATTTGTTTGCACTTGTCTTACAAATTTTAAATGCATTCTTTTTTATGATGGGCAAAAATGAGGTGTGTAAGTGGTTTGTCATTCACATTGATTGGGATTTAATTGCCTTGATGTTGATTGCTTTTTGGGGATGAGGAAAAATGATGTGGCATCCCACTTGGAATCCACATCATCCTCTTCCACCCTCTCCTTTAAAATTGGAATTCCTCCTCATTTTGAGGTTGTTGAAGGTTGGAGATTTCACTCTTGGGTCAAAATTTCTCTTGCATTTTGGAGCTTGCTTGGTGGAAGAAGTGGATTTGCTTGTGCATACATTTACCTTGCTGATTTGGGACTGGTTTTTGGTGAAATAAAGACTGTTGTTTTGGGAGCAAGTCCCCATTATGGAGAGGTAGGCTCTCACTTTTTTAAAATTGTTGTTTTTCCCTCTTTTAGCATGAATTTTGAATGTATTTGTGTTTGCAATTCTTAGAGGGATGGGTAGAATGCTTAGGGCATGGTGTGGAGAGAAGACTATGAGGTTTATCAGAGGAGGGATAAGGGATTTTCCATTGTTATTTGTTCTTGGAGGGAATGTTGGTTTGGGATCCACCTAGGAAAGGAAATTGCTTGCATTTCCTACTTTGGGGGAGGTATAAGGGATAAATTTGGAGGAGGGATAAGGAGGGGTTGAGGAGGGATAAGGTTTATGGGATTGCTATGATCTTGGTGGTTTGCTCTTGGTGGATGCCCAAAATTCAACTTGGGAGGCATAAGGAGACCTCCATAGTTCTTGCTCTTGCTTGGCTTGCTTGCTTGGAGAAGGAGCCTTTGTTTTGTTTGGAATTGATTGTTGTAGTTGAGAACTACATCCTCTTGCTTTGTGTTTATTTGTGTTTGTGAATTTATGCTTGTATGTGAAGAAGCCATGTTGCCATGTGTTGAATTATCATGCTCCATTTCAATATGGTTGGGGCTCGGGGGCCAATGGGGAAAGATGGCTTCTATTTTCCCATTGGGTATCTTGGTTGGGTGGAGAGTGTTGCCTTTCCCCCTTCCTTGTTGTGATTCAAAGATGAATAAAGAAGAAGAAAACAACAAGCTGCTGTTTGGGGAAAGAATAAAATAGTTTGACAGTCCTCTTTTCTTGAGAAAATTGAATGTAACCCTTCCCACTTAGAGTGGATGAATGTAATTGATGTTGAAATGTGAGATGTTACTTTGTAATTGGAAGTTGTAATTGAATTGAGAAATGTATTCTCTGTTTTACCTTGGGAAGATAATGTAATTGATATCCATACTTGTAATTTTGAAATTTGAAATCAAATCAAATTGGAAAGGAGTTCGGTTGTAAAGCTATTTGACCTCTCAATAAAGGATGGCATTGATTCTTTTAATTCTGTTGGAATGTGCATACTGGATTGTATTGAATGTTTTGAATTACATTTGTTGTTTGAAATGGTATCCCTGTCAAAAAAAAAAAATGTGAAGAATAAACGACAACATTCTATTTCCTTGTTTTATTGTCAAATTTAGATATCAAAATGGTGCCATGTACTTTAAGTAATAAATTATAGCAATAGGATGTTACAGATCAGAAATGAAAATGCTTCCACTTTGGAAATTGTAAATTGACCTTTAAATTGTTAGTAATTGAATTCTGTTTTCTTTGGAATTTGGCACCGAATTAATTCATTAAATGCACAGTTCAGATTCATAACTAAAATTAAGGAACGAGATAAGAAAATTTAGATGTATTAAGGTTTATAAACCTTGTGGAAATGCAACAATTAAAATGATCATCAAGAACTGCATCAAACTAGATTTTGAACTTGCATAATAGATTTCCTGTCAAAAGATGCAAAATATATCAATTGCAACCCAATACATAATTTGAACCTAGAAAACACTCTTTAACACACCCATGATCATCCCTCCATGTTCAATTTACATGTTGAGGAGAAAGGGAATCAAAATTGAACGAAACTTGCAAGTTGGAAAAAAAACTGCCAGTTTTAAAATTATAATTCTCTGCAGATCAATTTCTTAAAATTGACCCTTGAAACTTTACCAAATTCTAAAATTGATGATTTCTGTGCAAAGAGGACTCCGAGATATTTCCAGAAAGTCCTCGTTTTCCTAAAATGGAGCTTCCTATCAAAAGTTATGGCCATTTGAAGTTTTACTTCAAAATGGCCATCCCAAACAAAAAAAAAAAAAAAAAAAAAAAATAATTTTGACCTTAGAAAAATTTAAATTTTGAACTTTGGAAAAATTTCCTAAAAATTTCCTCAGCCCCGCACCAATCACGTGCTGACACGTGGCAGGGAGGAATGAGGATTTACAATTGAAAACTTAACTTTTTACACTTTTGGAAAAACTTCACTTTTTCTTCCGCCGGCCCTCGGCCAATCACAAAGCGCCACGTGGCCATTTGAGCAAGTGCGGGGCATGGAGGAAAATTTTCCTTTGGAAATAGAGACTTTGGTTTTGGGAAAAAAATTTCAAAATTTTCCCCATGACCCGCTCTCCCATCAATCACGTGATGACACGTGGCATTTGGGAAAATTTTCCCAATTTTCTCCCTATCCTCGCGGACCTCCAAGGGAAAATTTTCCCCTAAAACTCCGCCCGGCCATAACTTGAGTTTTACAAGGAGTTAGGAGGACTTATTTATATGGTTGGAAAGGTGAGGAAATTTCCTATCCAATGAGCCTAGTTTAGGAAAGTTTTGATAAATCTAAGTGTGTGAGAAATCTAGTTGAAGTTCAGGGCTTGATAGAGAGCAGGCCTGCGATAAATTTCTCCCTGAACCTTAATAAAACTTGTAACCTCCAAATTGGAACCTAGTAAACTTGTTATAAGATAAAAATGGAAATCTTGTGTTTGGTTAATCAGAATTTGTTCTAGAACCTATTTAGTTTCAAACTAGTGTCTTGCAACTTGGTTGTAGACTCTTCTATATAAAAAAAAATTATTCCATAATTTTCCTAATTTGTTTCTTGGTCTCAAGTGGTAGTTGAAGCAGGCATCACATTTTGGTATCGAGCGAGTGGTTCAAAAGCTTGGACCATTGGGCACACTAGAAACATTGAGACTTGAAACCTAAAACTAGTAAATTGATAATCTAGAAAACAAAACTAATTGAAAATTGAACATGTTAGTAAACTTAGAAAACTGAAGAAAATTCAAGGTAATGAACTAACTCCCACTCTGGTCTATGCAGGGAGCTCAGACGGAGTAGGAGGAACATTCACAGAGGCTCAGAGTCACCACCACCACCACCTCCACCACCACCACCACCACCACCGGGGGTTTAGCAGCTATCCTACCACAGATTTTACAGACCCTCCAGGATGTTAATGCCGCCTTACGCGGAGGATCAGTAGGAGGGCACTCGGGCAGACAGGATAGAGATAATTCCATTGAGGGACATGCACCTCCTCCACATGGTGAGGAAGATGGAGGAGAGAATTTTCATGGAGAGTCAGCTAGAGCAGAGTCTCCTTTGAGGGGACATGGTGACCATATTTCGGACGAGAGAGAGAGGTCTCGGAGCCCTAGGCTCGGGGACAGGCAGGGAGAGGCCCAGAGGCCATCAGACCACAGCTGCGGATCATATCAGGGAGATCTTGAAGCTTAGGCCCTCACATTATTCAAGTGACACAGGTGGTTTCTAGCGAGGGCACAGGCTGGTTAGCTTAGCTTGAGCGGTTGCTTTAAGCTTTGTCCTTGTTCTAGCAACACGAAAGCTCGTGTTGCGATCCATCTACTGAAGGATGGAGCTGGAGTATGGTGGAGGACAGAGGAGCAAAAGCTCCATATAGATTCAGAGACAATCACTTGGGAGCTGTTTGAGGAGAGATTCAGGAGTAGATACTTGCCACGGAGATTCATACAACAGAGGATCGATGAGTTCCACGACCTTCGACAGGCTTCCCTTACAGTGGCCGAGTATGAGAGTAGGTTCTTAGACCTACTTCAGTACGTTGATTACATGCAGGATGAGCAGGTGCGGATCCACAGGTTCATCGGGGCCTTAATATAGACATTGGAGGTGCAGTTCGGATCCACTGCCCACAGACGTTAGCGGAGGCCGTTGAGAAGGCCTACATTATAGAGGAGACTCGGGGTAAAACCCAGGCTAGAGACCGGGTCAGGAGCCGTATTCAGCAGTTGCAGGATAGTAGATCGAGGGGGTCATCTCCTCTTCCTCGTGGTGGTCAGCATTCTTCGCAGTCATCTTTCAGACCACAGGCAGCAGCAGCAGTCCCACCCACCATTTAGGCCTCCTCAGAGAGTTGATGCACAGAGAGTCGCAGTATGGGGCCTCCTCCTAGGGGACCCACCAGGACACAGGGTGGAGCTAGAGCTCAGTCGGTAGGAGCTCGACCACAGAGGCCACAATAGACTATAGCTGGATCATCAGGATCCACAACACCTACCTCTAGGGCACCTTCTGGCGGTGCTGCAGTTTGGAGGACTTCAGGTGGTTGCTTCGGGTGTGGAGTAGCGGGACACTTTTGGAGAGATTGCCCCCAGAACCCTAATAAGGGTAAGGCACCCATCTCAGAGCCTATAGTCGGAGACATGGGACGGAGTCACAGGATCTACGCAGTGGTTGAGAACTGCCAGGCCGAGCACCAGAGCATGGTCATTGAGACCCCAGGTAGTATCGGAGGTGTTCCTACCTCCATATTGTTTGACTCGGTTCTTCTGATTCATTTATTGCACCATCCTTAGTAGAGCGATGCAGGCTGGTGGCTGTTAGACAGGGTCATAGTTGGGATGTCGAGATGGCTTCGGGAGCCAAGGTCTTGGTAGACTCCTTAGTAAAGGAGTGTGTTGTTAACTTGGGACCTTTCACCACCACTTCAGATCTCCGCGTACTTCCTTTGGGCTCGTATGGAGTCATTTTAGGCATGGATTGGTTGTCTGCACATAGGGCCAGGATGGATTGCTATCATAAGACTATATCTTGTGTAGATGATCTTGGAGTTGAGTCGGTGATTTCTGGGGTCAGGAGACCTGTTTCTATTCGCACTATCTCTCTATGCAGCTCTGGCTCAGCGTGTGTACGATGGGTTGTCGGATGTATGCGATCACGATCGATCGGTGACCGGCAGAGGATGGGTCTAGTGGGCCATCACTAGATGACCATCCCATTTTGAGAGAGTATGCAGATGTTTTCCTAGGGGAGCTACCGGGATGCCACCCCCACGTGAGATTGATTTCCATATTGATCTGGTTCCAGGAGCAGAGCCTATCTCACGAGCTCCTTATCGGATGACCACCCCAGAGCTCTGTGAGCTCAAGTTGCAAGTTGGAAGGCCTTTTAGAAAAAGGCCTTATCCATCCTAGTGTATCCCCTTGGGGTGCACTAGTTATTTTTTAAGAAGAAGGATGGATCCTTGCGTTGTGCATAGACTACCACCACCAAATAAGGTAATGATCAAGAATCGTTATCCTCTTCCTCGCATCGATGACTTGTTTGATCAAATGAAGGGAGCCACGGTGTTCTCTAAGATTGATCTCAAGTCTGGTACCATCGATTGAGGATTACGAGACAGACACATCCATAAGACTACTTTTCGTACGAGGTATGGGCACTATGAGTTCACAGTGGTGCCCTTTGGTTTGACGAATGCCCCCGCAGTATTCATGAGTTTGATGAATGGGGTATTCAGGACATTTTTAGATCACTTCGTGCTCATTTTCTTGATGACATTCTGATTTACTCACGTACGCGTGAGGAGCATGAGGGGCACCTTCGTCAGGTTCTTCAGTGTCTTCGTGAGCAGCAGCTTTACGGGAACTTGGAGAAGTGTGCTTTCTTTCAGTCAGAGATTCAGTACTTGGGCCATATCATCTCAGGTGAAGGAATCACAGTCGATCCTTCCAAGATTAGAGCCATTATGGATTGGCCAGTACCCACTACAGTGACAGAGGTGCGCAACTTCATGGGGTTAGCAGGGTATTACAGGAGATTTGTGCAGGACTTCTCTCGGATAGCACACCCCATCACTTCCCTTCAGCGGAAAGGGAAGAAATTTGTTTGGTCAGACAGGTGTGAGCAGGCCTTCAGGACACTGAAGGAATATCTCACTACAACACCCATTCTTGCAGTGCCAGATCCACATGGTGAGTTCTTTGTATGCACAGATGCTTCGTTGGCAGGCCTTGGAGGTGTTCTTATGCAGGAGGGTAGAGTTGTAGCTTTTGAGTCTCACAAACTCAAGGATCATGAGCTTAATTATCCTACCCATGATCTTGAGCTTGCGGCAGTTGTGCATGCTTTAGTTCGATGGAGACACTTTCTTCTTGGTCGAGATTCACACTTAGGATAGATCATTTGAGCCTTCGCCACCTCTTCACTCAGCCCAATCTAAACGCTCGTCAGAGGCGTTGGATGGAGTTGCTTTGTGAGTACGACATGGAGATAGAGCATGTGAAAGGGAAGGAGAATGTGGTTGTAGATGCTCTCAGCAGATGGAGGCATTTGAGCATGGCTACTTCAGTGAGCACAGATTTACGGAGCAGGATCCTTCAGCAGCTTCCTCTTGATAGTTTCTACATTGCAGCCCGAGCAGAGATTGAGTCCCAGAGACCCCTTGAGGGGAAATTTGATGGTTTATCACTAGAGGCAGATGGTCTTCTCAGGCACAGAGGTCGGATTTATGTTCCTAGAGATGGAGGCTTGAGGCAGGACATCTTGACAGAGGCACATCGTGCACCCTATTCAGCCCATCCTGGGGTGAAGAAGATGCACACCACCTTGAGACAGTTATATCACTGGAGAGGACTTCACAGGGACGTGGCTCAGTTTGTGTCACACTGTTTAGAGTGCCAGAAAGTGAAGGCCGAGCATCAACATCCAGCTGGCCTTCTATATCCTCATGCTATACAGTGGAAATGGGACACCATTTCCATGGATTTCATTGTTGGATTACCGATGTCGAGATATCACCATGACGCCATCATGGTCACGGTTGATAAATTGACAAAAGTAGCTCACTTTTCTCTGGTAAAGACCACCTATAAAGCTAGTGCAGTGGCACGTGTTTACTTGGATGAGATTGTCAGGTTGCACGGGATTCCGTGGAAGATCATTTGTGACCGCGATCCTTTGTACACTTCTCATTTCTGGACCACCATGCAGTATGTTCTCGGGATGAAGATTAACTTCAGCATAACTTATCACCCTGAGATGGATGGATAGACTGAGAGGGTGAATCATATTTTGGAGGATATGCTCAGGATGTACGTGATGGATCAGCAGTCTAAGTGGGAGGAGTATCTGTATCTTGTGGAATTTTCCTACAATAATAGTTTCCAGAGTTCTATAGGCATGTCTCCTTTTCAGGCCTTATATGGTAGGGAGTGCAGGACACCCCTTAGCTGGGATAGGTTGGAGGATAGAGTATCTCTTGGACCAGCTCTTTTGCAGGACATGGAGCAATAGGTAGTGTTGATCAGGCAGAGATCGGGAGGAGGCACAGATAGGCGAAAAGTACACTACACTCGATCAAAGCATAGAACCGAGCGTAATTTTGATGTGGGCATGAAGGTTTTCCTTCGTGTTAGGCCACATAAGAGCCCGATCCATTATGGAAAAGGTTCTAAGTTAGCCCCTCGGTTCGTTGGACCTTTTGAGATCCTGGAGCGTATCGGCCCGTTGGCTTACCGTCTAGCATTGCCACCCAACTTGTCTCGCGTACATGATGTGTTTCATGTTTCTGTTCTTAGGAGATACATCACAGATCCTTCTCATGTGCTTGGATTGGACATCATTGCAGGTGTAGGATCAGGGACAGGTGATGGTGGAGCCCATCCGTATCATCGATCGCAGGACCCTAGGCCTTCGAGGCAGAGAGATTGATCAGGTACGAGTGCAGTGGGACAGATATGATGAGACTGCAGCCACTTGGGAGGATGCTACTGCTTTACGAGTGTAGTTTCCACATTTGTTCCAGTGACTTCCAGGAGGAAGTCTAGTTTAAGGGGAGGGGGATGTAGTGCCCACTTCCCTTTGACACTGTTTAGATACTGATCCTGACTCTATTGATCATATTTTGGATATTATTATATTTTGATGTAACAGGATGTGTATATACTAGCTCATGGATTATTATGGACATTAATATGTTTTGATTAGCATGATGGTTAGATGTTAGACTATGGATTAATATTGATCTAGATTCAGTTATTGTGCTTGAGGATCATTGAGACATTTTTATTATTATGTGGATAATGATATACTAGTTGACATGGACATGTTATTGATGTTAATTTTAGACATGTGACATTGATTATTATGAATAGCTCTAGTATAGAAATCTATTGGATGATGATATAGTTACAAATTGAATTTTAATGATAAATATTGAATCCTTGATATTGTTGTGATTTAAAATTAATAATTTTATGTTGCTTATATCATTTGGATGTTCTGATGTGGCCACGAGGCCGAAGGAGGTATTTTGCATTTTGCAGGTTAAAATCACAACAATGTTGGGGGACTGGAGACTAACCATATTGGAATTCAGTGTGAAATCAACAAGGTCACCATGGCAACTGTGTTTGAGTTGTATGTTGTGTTTTGTTAGGATTTCCCATGGGGGGATTTCCATTATTGTGACCATGGGGTATATGTGTGCTTTATTTGTTGTGTCCCTTTTTAAAATTATTGTTGTATGTATTTTATTTGTAATGTGCTCTTTATTTTAATTATTTTAATGTGATAGTATAATGTGAGAGTCATATAGTTAAAATTTAATTAAATTAAATAGGATGTGGAAGGTGAAATTAAATGTTATTGTCTTAGTTGAAAATGAAATTTATTTATATATTTTATAACCATATGGTAATTAAATATATGGTTGTGTCTAAAGTTTGTAATAAATAAATGTCATAGAAATAAATGCATTTTAAAAGAGTGTGTAAGTTACCAAGTATGGGTTGTGTAAGTGAAGTGATAGATTGTGTAAGAAATTGTAAGAGGTTGTAAGAAGATTTTGGAAGGTCAAACACTCCATCTCCCTCTTGAAATTCGAATTTGAGCTTGGAGGACAAATTTGGAGGCTTGTGGGACAAGTTAAACTTGTCCCACACCTCTCAAAATCCTCCACCAACCTTGTTTATTAATTTGGAGTCAAAATCAACTTATTTTATTGCATTTTGACATGATTTATTGTAAGATTTGTTTGCACTTGTCTTACAAATTTTAAATGCATTCTTTTTTTTTTGATGGGCAAAAATGAGGTGTGTAAGTGGTTTGTCATTCACATTGATTGGGATTTAATTGCCTTGATGTTGATTGCTTTTTGGGGATGAGGAAAAATGATGTGGCATCCCACTTGGAATCCACATCATCCTCTTCCACCCTCTCCTTTAAAATTGGAATTCCTCCTCATTTTGAGGTTGTTGAAGGTTGGAGATTTCACTCTTGGGTCAAAATTTCTCTTGCATTTTTTGGAGCTTGCTTGGTGGAAGAAGTGGATTTTCTTGTGCATACATTTACCTTGCTGATTTGGGACTGGTTTTTGGTGAAATAAAGACTGTTGTTTTGGGAGCAAGTCCCCATTATGGAGAGGTAGGCTCTCACTTTTTTAAAATTGTTGTTTTTCCCTCTTTTAGCATGAATTTTGAATGTATTTGTGTTTGCAATTCTTAGAGGGATGGGTAGAATGCTTAGGGCATGGTGTGGAGAGAAGACTATGAGGTTTATCAGAGGAGGGATAAGGGATTTGCCATTGTTATTTGTTCTTGGAGGGAATGTTGGTTTGGGATCCACCTAGGAAAGGAAATTGCTTGCATTTCCTACTTTGGGGGAGGTATAAGGGATAAATTTGGAGGAGGGATAAGGAGGGGTTGAGGAGGGATAAGGTTTATGGGATTGCTATGATCTTGGCGGTTTGCTCTTGGTGGATGCCCAAAATTCAACTTGGGAGGCATAAGGAGACCTCCATAGTTCTTGCTCTTGCTTGGCTTGCTTGCTTGGAGAAGGAGCCTTTGTTTTGTTTGGAATTGATTGTTGTAGTTGAGAACTACATCCTCTTGCTTTGTGTTTATTTGTGTTTGTGAATTTATGCTTGTATGTGAAGAAGCCATGTTGCCATGTGTTGAATTATCATGCTCCATTTCAATATGGTTGGGGCTCGGGGGCCAATGGGGAAAGATGGCTTCTATTTTCCCATTGGGTATCTTGGTTGGGTGGAGAGTGTTGCCTTTCCCCCTTCCTTGTTGTGATTCAAAGATGAATAAAGAAGAAGAAAACAACAAACTGCTGTTTGGGGAAAGAATAAAATAGTTTGACAGTCCTTTTTTTCTTGAGAAAATTGAATGTAACCCTTCCCACTTAGAGTGGATGAATGTAATTGATGTTGAAATGTGAGATGTTACTTTGTAATTGGAAGTTGTAATTGAATTGAGAAATGTATTCTCTGTTTTACCTTGGGAAAATAATGTAATTGATATCCATACTTGTAATTTTGAAATTTGAAATCAAATCAAATTGGAAAGGAGTTCGGTTGTAAAGCTATTTGACCTCTCAATAAAGGATGGCATTGATTCTTTTAATTCTGTTGGAATGTGCATACTGGATTGTATTGAATGTTTTGAATTACATTTGTTGTTTGAAATGGTATCCCTGTCAAAAAAAAAAAATGCGTGAAGAATAAACGACAACATTCTGTTTCCTTGTTTTATTGTCAAATTTAGATATCAAAATGGTGCCATGTACTTTAAGTAATAAATTATAGCAATAGGATGTTACAGATCAGAAATGAAAATGCTTCCACTTTGGAAATTGTAAATTGACCTTTAAATTGTTAGTAATTGAATTTTGTTTTCTTTGGAATTTGGCACCGGAATTAATTCATTAAATGCACAGTTTAGATTCATAACTAAAATTAAGGAATGAGATAAGAAAATTTAGATGTATTAAGGTTTATAAACCTTGTGGAAAACGCAACAATTAAAATGATCATCAAGAACTGCATCAAACTAGATTTTGAACTTGCATAATAGATTTCCTGTCAAAAGATGCAAAATATATCAATTACAACCCAATACATAATTTGAACCTAGAAAACACTCTTTAACACACCCATGATCATCCCTCCATGTTCAATTTACATGTTGAGGAGAAAGGGAATCAAAATTGAATGAAACTTGCAAGTTGGAAAAAAAACTGCCAGTTTTAAAATTATAATTCTCTGCAGATCAATTTCTTAAAATTGACCCTTGAAACTTTACCAAATTCTAAAATTGATGATTTTTGTGCAAAGAGGACTCTGAGATATTTCCAGAAAGTCCTTGTTTTCCTAAAATGGAGCTTCCTATCAAAAGTTATGGCCATTTGAAGTTTTACTTCAAAATGGCCATCCCAAACAAAAAAAAAAAAAAAAATTCGACCTTAGAAAAATTTAAATTTTGAACTTTGGAAAAATTTCCTAAAAATTTCCTCAGCCCCACACCAATCATGTGCTGACACATGGCAGGGAGGAATGAGGATTTACAATTGAAAACTTAACTTTTTACACTTTTGGAAAAACTTCACTTTTTCTTCCGCCGGCCCTCGGCCAATCACAAAGCGCCACGTGGCCATTTGAGCAAGTGCGGGGGCATGGAGGAAAATTTTCCTTTGGAAATAGAGACTTTGGTTTTGGGAAAAAAATTTCAAAATTTTCCCCATGACCCGCTCTCCCATCAATCACGTGATGACACGTGGCATTTGGGAAAATTTTCCCAGTTTTCTCCCTATCCCCGCGGACCTCCAAGGGAAAATTTTCCCCTAAAACTCCGCCCGGCCATAACTTGAGTTTTACAAGGAGTTAGGAGGACTTCTTTATATGGTTGGAAAGGTGAGGAAATTTCCTATCCAATGAGCCTAGTTTAGGAAAGTTTTGATAACTCTAAGTGTGTGAGAAATCTAGTTGAAGTTCAGGGCTTGATAGAGAGCAGGCTTGGCGATAAATTTCTCCCTGAACCTTAATAAAACTTGTAACCTCCAAATTGGAACCTAGTAAACTTGTTATAAGATAAAAATGGAAATCTTGTGTTTGGTTAATCAGAATTTGTTCTAAAAATTTTAGTTTCAAACTAGTGTCTTGCCTATTTAGTTTCAAAAAAAAAATTATTCTAGTGTCTCAAGTGGTAGTTAAGCAAGCATCACACTTTGGTATCAGAGCGGTGGTTCAGACTTGGGCACCTAGAAACATTGAGACTTGAAACCTAAAAAAGTAAATTGATAATCCATAATTTTCCTAATTTGTTTCGAGTCTCCTTTGAGGGGACATGGTGACCATATTTCGGACAAGAGAGAGGTCTCGAGCCCTAGGCTCGGGACGGCGAGCAGAGAGCCCCGGAGGTCGTCGACCACAATTGCCGCTACGTAGATCATATCAGGGAGATCCTGAAGCTTAGGCCCTCACATTATTTAGGTGACACAGGTGGTTTCCAGGCAGAGGCTTGGCTGGTTAGCTTGAGCGGTTGCTTTAAGCTTTGTCCTTGTTCTAGCAACACGAAAGCTCGTGTTGTGATCCATCTACTGAAGGACGGAGCTGGAGTATGGTGGAGGATAGAGGAGCAGAAGCTCCATATAGATTTAGAGACAATCACTTGGGAGCTGTTTGAGGAGAGATTCAGGAGTAGATACTTGCCACGGAGATTCATACAACAGAGGATCGATGAGTTCCACGACCTTCGACAGGCTTCCCTTATAGTGGCCGAGTATGAGAGTAGGTTCCTAGACCTACTTCAGTACGTTGATTACATGCAGGATGAGCAGTGCGATCCACAGTTCATCCGGGGCCTTAATATAGACATTGGAGGTGCGTTCGGATCCACTACCCACTGCAGACATTAGCGGAGGCCGTTAAGAAGGCCTACATTGCAGAGGAGACTCGGGGTAAAACCCAGTAGGCTAGAGACCAGGTCAAGAGCCGTATTCAGTAGTTGTAGGATAGTAGATCGAGGGGGTCATCTCCTCTTCCTCGTGGTGGTCAGCATTCTTCACAGTCATCTTTTAGACCACAGCAGCAATGCAGTCCCACCCACCATTTAGTCCTCCTCAAAGAGCTGATGCACAGAGAGGTCACAGTATGGGGCCTCCTCTTAGGGGACCCACCAGGACACAGGGTGGAGCTAGAGCTCAGTCGGTAGGAGCTCGACCACAAAGGCCACAATAGACTATAGCTGGATCATTAGGATCCATAACACCTACCTCTAGGGCACCTTCTGGAGGTGCTACAGTTTGGAGGACTTCAGGTGGTTGCTTCGGGTGTGGAGTAGCGGGACACTTTTGGAGAGATTGCCCCCAGAACCCTAATAAGGGTAAGGCACCCATCTCAGAGCCTATAGTCAAAGACATGGGATGGAGTCACAGGATCTATGCAGTGGTTGAGAACCGCATGGCCAAGCACCAGAGCACGGTCATTGAGACCCCGGGTAGTATCGAAGGTGTTCCTATCGGAGGTGTTTCTACCTCCATATGCATGCACACACACACATGCATACACACACACACACTCACACGCAAATGCACACACACACACACACACTCACGCACACACACAAAAATGCACATGCACACACACGCAGGACACGCACGCTAACACACACATAGACTTGCACACATACATACACGCACACACACACACACCCACATGCACACGCACACACCGCACACCTGAACACACACGGACTTGGACATGCACACACACACAGATGGACACAATCACACACGGACTTGGACATGCACACACACACATACATGCACACGCAACACACACACACACACACATGGACATGCACACGCAAACACACAAACATAGACATGCACACACAGTATACACACACACACACACACACCCACACGCACATGCACATACAATTACACACAAACACACAAAGATGGACGTAATCACAAATGGACTTGGACACGCACACACACATGGACATGCACACACAAATGCACACACACACACACATCAACATGCACAATCAAACACACATGCACAGTACGGCACACGCACATGCACACACACAGTACAGGACACACACACATACGCATACACAATCAAACACAACCGCTCATGTAGACATAGACACACACATGCACGTACACACACATGGACACATACACGTGGATGCACATGCTCATGCACATGCACACACACACGCCCACGCACACACACACCCCCATGTAAATACAAACGCACACACACATGCCCACACACACATACACACCTATGTAAATGTAAACACGCATGCATGCACACGCAAACGCCCATGCACACGCACACGCACATGTACACGCATATGCGCACACACACATGCACACACACATGCACATGCACAAGCACACACACACACACACGAACACACACACACGCACACTCACATGCACACAAACACACACCCACACACACGCACATGCACACGCACATTTACACACACACATGCACATGAACACACATACACACGCGGAAACGCACATAGACAAGCACACGCACACACATATGCACAGCACACACGCACACGCACATGCACAGACAATTGCACACGAACACGCATGCAGACAGACACAATCACACACGCACTTGGACACGCACACACACACGAACATGAACATGCACACGCACACGCACACACACATGCCAAGACACATCCACACGAACATGCACACAAATGCACATGCACTTGGACATGCACACGCACACGCACATCACACGCACATGCATAAGCACATGCACTCGCATGCACATGCACACCATGCACACACGCACACCCACATGCATAAAACGCACATGCACACACACACGCACACGTGCATGCGCACACACTCACATGCACACGCACACACACAGCAACACGCACATACACACACACATGCACACGCACATGCACACGCACACACACACAAACACACACATGCTTGGACACGCACACACACACATGCACATGCACATGAACATGCAATGACATGCACACTCGCAAGCACACACACACACGCAATATGCACACACACACGCACACACACACACACATGCACACACACACACGCACATGCACAGACACACCCACATGCACATGGACATGCACCCGCACATGCACACACACACGTACATGCTGTAACATCCCCATTTTAAGATACAAGAACAAGGGAAAAAAATAAAATTATAAAACGTTCTATGTTATGAATTATATAATTCAAACACATGTTCAAGTTTTAATAATTGTTCTCTGCCCAAACAATGTAGTTTGGAACACACAATTTCCTTTTAAAACTAATGTTTCCTGTTCACATATTTGCAATATGGAACACACATTCAGTGCCATTCAATCATATAATAGATTCTATATGCTGCTGTAAATGACTCGAAGAACTACCGATCTCCCATTTTCATGGCTCGGAGTTTCAACGATCTCTCATTTCATGACTCGGCAACTACCGATCCTTCATGTTCATTCATGCATAGTATAATATATATACAAGGTTCTCTTACCATTTCGATAATCGAAGTGATCCATTTAAGAAGCCTATCTGAATATTTGTTACTGATATTCATCTGACATCCTGCATCTTAAATTAGGTGATTAGGACAACGCAACCAGCACTTGCGATACTTTGGCCAAAGATTTTCACATGCTTTGCATGATCATATTCCTGGATGTGATACACACCAATGGAATACGTCCTTCACCTCACTTCACCTATTATCTAGAATGGTCTTTCCTGGTTCCTACCAGTCCTTCCAAAATAAGGTCAAATTCTAACTCCAACTAGCAATATGAACGAGTATAGGAAGGCACTCATGGTAACTAAAGATACGCAGACATACGATGTCGTTCCTAAATGACTCCGTGTGTCTAGTTATCTTTAGTCCTCTGGAGTCACTCCGTATACGTGATCATACTCCTATCCCCAACCAAGATCTTAATATTCGGCTTAAGTAATCTTGATGACTTAATTCGGAAGGCATTGTAATATGTCAGCTATAACATTGTGTCGTCATGACATGCTTGAAAATTGAATCCAACGAGACACAAATCAAGATAACAGTTTAGAGTGAAACTTACAAAATCCATTCAGAATTCACTTTCCAGTAGCAAAGAATAATTCCATTCATATTCAGCTTTAAATAAAGACAAGGAAGAATTTATTATCCATAACAATACTTCCTTTCAGGCAGGTACATACGAATACCAAAACCAGGTTAGTAAGACATCGTATTCATCATAGAATAAGCAGTATAAAGATGCATACTATGTACTTACTGTACTAGAAGGATTCATACTTCCTTCACTGTATTTTAACCAATCAAATAGTTATACAGTCACTTAATCGATTATTCTCATGACTTTCCATATCCATGAACGCACATAGTTCATAAATAACCATTTGCACATTGTCGTTACCTACAAAGAAGTCTAACTCATATTGTCACATGAAGCTCTATTGTTCTTTGTTTCCAAAACTCAAACAACAAAAGAGAAAATTCATTCCTTTAACTATTTCAATAAGAAAACATCCATTTTCTTCAACGCAACAAGAATTACTCAATTTGAGTTTATCATTTTTATTTTTTTAATGACAAGTGTAAAATAAGAGATCACACTAAACATTTAAATATTCTCGTTTGTACAACAAAACACAAAGACTCGAGAAAACAATCTAAATGCCACTGTCACTTCATCAATGATCAGGGGATCATTTTTGAAAGTTCCCTAAACATCTCTAAATGGTGTCAGTGCAGAAGATCATCTCGAGAGCTTTCCAATGACTGTGAGAACGTGACAAACGGACATCGGGAGCTCTAGATATGTTCGGTCAAAGTTCGGACAATGGGAAAGTCAAACTATGGTCAACTGGTCAATATTTGGACCAATCGCACTCGTGACATGTGGCTTGCCACCACTCATCAATTTTTCGATTTTCCTATCGGGAGACGACAAGTGGACTACAGGATTATTTCTATTCCACATTGTATGGGTCGAAATAATATTATTTTGGTAAGGCCACTTTCCAAAGCCACATGTATATATTAATGTGTATACATTAATATTAACTCCTACACAAAACGCCAAACATATGTCCATGTGGTAAAGGCATGCATTGTCATGCGTGGAAGATTCCACGTGAGGAGAGGGAGGTGAAGCAAAGTGGTAGGGCGGTTTTAAGCCCAACGTGGTCTTTGACCACTATGCGCGTGGAAAGGCTTAATAAAGCCTAAACTATTATCAAATGCGCCATTTATGGGATTTTTAACCCATTTAAATATGTATGCCGTGCCAAACATGGGATTTAATCCCTTTTTAAAATGCATCCGCCCATTATTGGGAATTTTTATCCCAATTTATATGTACGGGTGAGGCTAATATTAGCCTAAGGATTATATGGAGTGCATTATTTTTGGGCCCTAATTTTGTATAAATAGGGAACCCATTCTATTGTAAAGACACACAACACGAGCTTATTATTTGTTAAGCTTGTTGTGGACACACTGGTGACACACATTACACACCGGTGCAATGGAGAAGCTCATTGCTACACATGGAACAGTGGACACAACTCAAGCTTATTATTTGTTAAGCTTATTTGCGGGATGTGTCGAAAAGTATTGTCTATTGGCCTATTATTTTAGGCAATATTAGATGAAATATTTGTGATTGGGAGTAAATTGTAAACTACCCAATAGGCCCATAGTGCCACATCAAGTACTTGTAAATCCTAGATTGTCGACCGGAGTGCTAGCTTCGCATTGTTTGCATCGGGAAGGCCGATCACAGCCGAAGGAGATTGTACGCCAGGAAGGTGGAAGTCGGGTGCTATTTTTCACCCTTGTTGTCGAAGGTTTGGTGTACTGATATGTAAGTAAAATTCCATTAGGTTTTCTTGTGAAATTACTATTGTAACTTACAAGTTTTGACTAGTGGAACGGTTCGATCACGAACCCGAAGACGTAGGCAATTTCCGAACTCCGTAATCAATCTGTGTGTAATTGTCGTTATTGTCTTGCATTATTTTAAATTGATTACTTAAAAGGAGTAAATTATTGGCAAATAATTAAAGCCTATAAGGTCTGAGATCAGTCGTAATAATCTAGTTATTTTCGGATCATGTTTGGTATCGTAGTCGTAATCGACACTGCGCAAACTTGCTAATCTTGAAGCAAGTTGGTATGGAGCGGTTAATCAAGTATAGGTTGCTTTGACAGGATGGCATTGGCTTGTATTCTGGATTTCTAGATTGGTGGGATAGATCGAGAGACAAGTTTAACATACTCAAGTAATTTTCTTGCATTTCTATTTGGAAGAATCCATTGTATCTCATATACGCGAGATAAAACCCGAAAACTATTGTGTAGGGTAGAATGTATTGGTAAGACCCCTTTGAGGGCAACGTTTGTATACATCTAACCAAACATGGCACATTAGTTAAAGACCCAATTCGGGCAATGTTTATACTCTGTTATACTTGTATTAGTAAGACCCCAGAGAAGCGATTATTTTGGTGATTTTGCTAACACCATAAAATGCGATATATTTTCCTTGTTTAGTCATTGTTTTGGCGGGGAGGAGACAAATGAAGTCAATCCACATTGCAATACAGTGGAGAAAGACCAATCTCGTCATGCAGAGTCGAGAAATGGCAAAAAGAGTTCCTCATCCCAGAAGAAGGAGATTAAGAGGAATTTTTGTGCTCATTGCCAGAGGAATGGGCATCGGGTGGATAATTCTTTGAAACGCATCCATCTCACCATCGAGTAATGGCAAGCCAAAGATGGAATAGAGGCCTATTGCAAAGGCAGAGGAAGTTTCTACTCCACCACTAGTTGACAATTCAACCCAGGACTAGGTAATACCTGAAAGTGAAAGTCCTTTGAAATGGGTAAGTCAACAGTTTTTTCAATTATATATTACATAATTCAGATTGATGGATCGTATGTAGTATTAAGTTTGGAGATCGATTCGTGAGGAAATCTTTGAGAGAAAGGTTTACAATACTCAGTGGATTTTCTTACTTAGAAAATTTGATTAATGCTCCTAACATATCTCCTAATCAGCATGTGAGTACCTGTTACAGCTTGGATACAAGATTTGACTCATATAAATCTTGGAGATTGATCTGCCATTTGTGCAGACAATAGAGTTCACAGAGATCATCTCGGAACTTCATTCTATGCAGAGGCATTGTGACCATGTAACAGAATGGTAGCTGAATCACCGTTGGTATTGATGTCGGGTCAGAACTTCATTCTGTGTAGAGGCATTGCGGCCGTGCGTGCGTGAGAATGGTACCGACGATATTAGTATGTCAACAAGAAGAGCTCTCAAAGGATCAGCTTGGAACATCATTCGGTGTCGAAGGCATTGTGACCACACATACGAATGGTAGCTGATCAACAGACTTAGCATCATACATCGGAGGCTCGAGGTCTTGAAAAAGGCTTAGCATCATGTATCGGAGGCATTGAGGTCTGCATGTAATGAGACTTAGCATCGTGCATCGGAGGCTCGAGGTCTTGAAAAGGCTTAGCATCATATATCAAAGGTGTTGAGCATCGTGCATTAGAGGCTCGAGGTCTTGAAAGAGGCTTAGCATCATGCATCGGAGGCGTTGAGGTATACGAGACTTAGCATCATGCATCGGAGGCGTTGAGGTATACAGAGACTTAGCATCATGCATCGGAGGCTTGAGGTCTTGAAAGAGGCTTAACATCATGCATCGAGGTGTTGAGGTCTACGAAACTTAGCATCATGCATTGGAGGCTCGAGGTCTTGAAAGAGGCTTAGCATCATGCATCGGAGGCGTTGAGGTCTGTAAAGGGACAAGGCATTGTCCATCACCGACATCGGATCAATCAAAGCTCTACGTAACATGGAGTTCCTTCAAATCAGTTCGGATTCTGCGGAATCAACTCGAGTTAGGAGCTATGTTATAGAGTAAAAGAAGATCCTTGTTGTCAGATATCAAGAAGCTTAGCACCGCACAGAAGGAGTGTTGAGGTTTCATTCAGAAACTTAGCACCATAAAGCGGAGGCGTGGAGGTCTTCTTCGGATATCAGAGTGGCACAGCAGAAGTGTCATGGGCCCATAACCCACAAGTCCCAGGATCGGATCAGATTTTTCAAAGTGAGAAGGTTGGAGGAGAAGACCCAAGGGTCTACTACAACAACACTTTCGAGGTGGCAGCAAATTTTTCCAGATCCAGGACAGTATGGAAGCTTTTTGGGACAAAAATCTTTTCTCAGTGGGGAGGTGTGATCAGGGGATCATTTTTGAAAGTTCCCTAAACATCTCTAAATTGTGTCAGTGTAGAAGATCATCTCGAGAGCTTTCCAACGACTGTGAGAACGTGACAAACGGACATCGGGAGCTCTAGATATGTTCGGTCAAAGTTCAGACAACGGAAAGTCAAACTATGGTCAACTGGTCAATATTTGGACCAATCGCACTGTGACACGTGGCTTGCCACCACTCGTCGATTTTTCTCGATTTTCCTATCGGGAGACGACAAGTGGACTACAGGATTATTTCTATTCCACATTGTATGGGTCGAAATAATATTATTTTGGTAAGGCCACTTTCCAAAAGCCACATGTATATATTAATGTGTATACATTAATATTAACTCCTACACAGCCGCCAAACATATGTCCACGTGGTAAAGGCATGCATTGTCATGCGTGGAAGATTCCACGTGAGGAGAGGGAGGTGAAGCGGTGGTAGGGGGGGGTGGTTATAAGCCCAACGTGGTCTTTGACCACTATGCACGTGGAAAGGCTTAATAAAGCCTAAACTATTATCAAATGCGCCATTTATGGGATTTTTAACCCATTTAAATATGTATGCCATGCCAAACATGGGATTTAATCCCTTTTTAAAATGCATCCGCCCATTATTGGGAATTTTTATCCCAATTTATATGTACGGGTGAGGCTAATATTAGCCTAAAGATTATCTGGAGTGCATTATTATTGGGCCCTAAAATTATATAAATAGGGAACCCATTCTATTGTAAAGACATGCAACACAAGCTTATTATTTGTTAAGCTTGTTGTGGACACACTGGTGACACACATTACACATCGGTGCAACGGAGAAGCTCATTGCTACATACAACATGAACGGTGGACACAACTCAAGCTTATTATTTGTTAAGCTTATTTCATGGGGATGTGTCGAAAAGTATTGTCTATTGGCCTATTATTTTAGGAAATATTAGATGAAATATTTGTGATTGGGAGTAAATTGTAAACTACCCAATAGGCCCATAGCACCACACCAAGTACTTGTAAATCCTGGATTGTCGACCGGAGTGCTAGCTTCACATTTTTGCGTCGGGAAGGCCGATCACAGCCGAAGGAGATTATATGCCAGGAAGGTGGAAGTCGGGTGCTATTTTTCACCCTTGTCGTCCGAAGGTTTGGTGTACTGATAGGCAAGTAAAATTCCATTAGGTTTTCTTGTGAAAGTACTATTGTAACTTACAAGTTTTGACTAGTGGAACGGTTCGATCACGAACCCAGAGACGTAGGCAATTGCCGAACTCCGTAATCAATCTGTGTGCAATTGTCATTATTGTCTTGCATTATTTTAAATTGATTACTTAAAAGGAGTAAATTATCGGCAAATAATTAAAGCCTATAAGGGTCCGAGATCAGGTCGTAATAATTTGATTATTTTCGAACAATCAAGCCGAATCCAAATGTTCAATAAATCCCCAATTAACATTTCTTCAAAATTTAAAACAAACAGAAGAAGAAGAACTCGTTTCCTTTTTAAATCCAGAAAAGAAACGATATCAAAACCAAATCGCACAGTATGCACAATTTTATTCAATATACCATATGAAAAGAATGCCCAGTTCGAGTTCCATCTCGATCAACCATTTAAATCCAAAAACATCATTCTCCTATTTCATAATGATGTACAGAACTCAAAATACAATATTCATATATCAATACCTCTATCAAGGCAAACCCGCATAGGGTATTAAATACGTAAGCTTGGTACAGTCAAGACAGACCCAAACAACAAACTAATTCCCATGCATTTCTTCATTTGCACAGCAATCCAAAGTCAAGTGCGTTTTCACGATGACAGTTTGAGTTAGAAGATCAAACCGCATCCACAAAACACTATAAAATCAACTTTCCATCACAGCAAGAAGAAAACATAATTCATTCATTACACAGAAATACAAAGCCAAGCTCGTTTTCCACGACAACATCAACCGAAGATCGAACCACATCAATAAAACACAACAAAATCATCTTCCCATCACAAAGAAGGAGAAAACACAATTCATTACAAGTTCAGAAGAAAAACAGTTACTTTCTCCAACTTTCACGAATACCCAAATCGTATTCATCCATTTCTTTTACAAAAGAAAAAGCACAACAATAAGAATAATTCTATCACTTCCTTAAAACCGAGCTCATAATGCTCAATAAAACCCATTTACTATTTCCTTCAAAATCCAAACAGCAGAAAGAAGAGGAACTCATTTCCTCAAAATTTCAGTAAGGAAACAATGTAAATCAACTCGCATAGTTAATACGTTCCATCACTCAAGTTCGTAATAGAAAAAGAACAATTGCTCAACAATGAAAAACCACTCATACAACTCTATACAGTTTCATTGTTTAAAGAACGAATTTCCCAATACTGTCGAATAAACCAACACAATATAACTATAGTTCCAATATAATAATACACAAAGACAGTTCAAATCACAACAAGAAAAAGCGATTCTACCTAAATCATTTCTAACATGACAAAGAAACCGACTAAACCCAAATCATCTCAGTCATGACAGCAATCAAATAAACCCAAAACCCCCTTCATCAGAAGAGCAGGGTTGTTTTAATGAGACGTTTAAGCAAAGCAAGTGTTTTAAAGAGAAGGGCTTAACATGCCTGCAATTTTTCCTCGAAGCTCGAAGAAAACCACGTCTACAGGTGGTATTTCCTTCCACGGTGACAAACAAGCTTTCCAATAATCACCTTCTGCTACAGGCTCGAAAATAGCCTTCAATTTCCAAAGAAACAGAGATAGCAACCAAACACAACTGGTTCGACTGAACCAAGAAAAACCAAATGCAGAGCAACTTCCCAAAAATCTGAACAAACACAAATGACCAACAAAAATTCCTCCATACTCTTTCCAAGGCGGGCTGGTCACGATGACCAAGAAAATTGAATGCATTAAAGGCTCTGCCTTTTTCTATTTCCTCATGCCACCGCCGACTTGGGTTGGCAAACCACCAAATTCAAATTTTGCATGCAAACCAAGTTTAGTCCCATAACTAACTAGATACCTCCACCTTTTTCCTTTTCCTGCCAAACTGGCGCTGTCCACATAAGGACCTTCATTCAATGCCATTAAATTTCCTTCCATCCTTATCCTTTCCCATGGGTCTGTGCGTCCCCTTCCTTAGGTTAGGATTAGTTTAGGATTAACAATAGTGTTCAAACCTAGGTCATCGCCTAGTTCTTAGGTTAATAGAACTTAGGTCTATTTTCACCATTTAGAATTTAAAAATCCACTTAGGATAGTAGTTTAGGATGTAAGGTAGAACTTAGGAGTAGATTAGGATCTAATTCCCCCTAACACCTAATTAATCAACTTCCAAACAAGTCCTTCCGACTGTCATCAAAATTCAGTGTTGTGCAGGACGTTTCATCCCACGTTAAACATGCCTGAGCCACCCGCATCCAGGCATTTATCACCTTACGAGGTCTCATGTTTCAATAGTGCATGGTTTGGGAATTGAACCTTTTCGGCATCTACGTGCCAGCTATTCCTACATGAAATCAGGTGCTACACATTTATATCAACCTTCAGTCTGGTTTAAAAGTAAATTGAAAAAGCGATCACAAGAAGGCCACAACATACTTTGGATCAATGGAATTGATTCAAGGTGTGTTGTCAATCAGCGAATAGAGTTCAACAAGCATACGAAATTTTTTTCGTCACATCAAGAACATACAAGCAACAATAACTGCTGTCCCATGTAAACAAATTACAGTATGCAAGAATCCAGATTAGCAACACATTCCTTTAAGATCAAAAATATATCTTAACATGTTTGCCTTCATTTCAGCAGTTACAACATTATGAAAAATAATCACCAAGATAACTTACAAAAATCAGGGCGTTACATTCCTCCCTCCTTAAAGAATCATCGTCCCGATGATCAAATTAACCAAATCAAGGAGTTCCTAGGACAAAGTTCAGTTATTGTCCTTCCATTCATAAGTTCATACCAAAAATAGATTCACTCTTAAAAAAATGTTTTAAGACAACTGTACAATAGACTAATAATTGTCTAAATTTGGTAGAATTATCAGTTTTTCGAATTTCAAATTCGATCAAACAAATGTGGAAAAGCAGATCTCATTTCTTTGAGATTTTCCCAAGTTGCACTTTCTTTGCTGAACTGGTCCCACTGGACCTTACATTGATTCACTTCGCGATTTCTTAAGTACAACTGGTGAGTTCCCAGCACTCGAATGGGCTTAACCACGATTATTCCTGGGTCTTGGACCTGCAAGGAATTCCAATTCAGCACATGTGATAAATCTGTCATGTATTTCTTAAGCAAAGAAATATGAAAAACATCATGCATTTGAGATAAATCGGGAGGTAATGCTAGACGATAAGCTACGGGGTTGATTATTTCAACAATTTCGAGAAGGTCCCACGTATCGTGGCGATAACTTGGCAGCTGCCCCAAAAGTTATCGAGCTCTTTCGGCTTCACCCGAATAAATACCTTCTCTCCCATTTTATAATTCCTATCAACTCGCTTTAAGTATGCATAACTCTTTTGCCTATTGGCAGCCTCCTTTAGATGTTCCCGAATCATTTTGATTTGTTGTTCCATTTCCGTAAGGATTTCTGGCCCAATTACCTCTCTGTCCTCAACGTTGTCCCAGCTGACAGGGGTTCTACATTTTCTTCCATACAATGCTTCAAAGGGTGCCATTTTTAAAGAGGCATGGTATGTATTATTGTAGGCAAATTCAACCAGCGGAAGGTATTCCTCCCATTTATACTGCTGGTCCATGCAATACATCCTTAACATGTCCTCTAAAACTTGATTAACTCTCTCGGTCTGTCCATCCATCTCTGGATGATATGCAGAGATGAAGTTTAATTTAGTTCCCAAGGCCACATTAAGCGTTTGCCAAAACCTTGATGTCATCCTTAGATCTCTGTCCGATATGATTAATTCCGGTATTCCATGCAATCTGAAGATTTCATGTACAAATCTTCTTGCTAACACTGGTGCATCGTCCTTCAAATTACCAGCAATGAAGTGTGCCACTTTGGTCAATTTGTCGACTACAACCAGGATAATATCATGCTTATTTCTTGACATAGGCAATCCTTGAATGAAATCCATCGTTATCACTTGCCATTTGTACTGCGGAATGCTGTGGGGATACAATAATCCAGTGGGATGCATATGTTCCACCTTAACACGCTGACATTCTAAGCAGTGTGTTACAAATTCCACCACATCCTTTTTCATTCCCTTCCAGAAGTATTGCTGCTTAAGATCAGCAAGCATTTTCGTAATGCCAGGGTGTCCAGAAAAAGGTGAATTATGAAATTCAGTTAACAATTTCCTTCTTAAGTCATTTGCCAAAGGTATATATACCCTGTTTTCAAACCTCAGAATTCCTTCATTGTTGATATGAAATCCTTTATACCTGACATCCTTTGGATCTGCAGCAGCTGAAGTCTTTGGTTTGACTTCACTGAAATAAGGATCTGATTCCAAGGCATCTTTCACCTCATCCTTAAACTGCGTTCTTACCGTTATAAGAGCAGAGATATGCTTCCTTCGACTCAGAGCATCTGCCACTCTATTTTCCTTTCCTTTGATGTAGCTTATATCAAAATCATACTGAGACAGAAATTCTAACCATCTTCGCTGCCTTGCATTCAGATTTGGCTGAGTAAAAATATACTTCAGCCCCAGATGGTCTATTTTTAACTCAAAAGGCTTGCCTAAAAGGTAATGCCTCCACATTTGAAGTGCATGAACAATGGCAGCGAGTTCTAGGTCGTGTGGAGCATAATTCTGTTCATGTAACTTAAGCTTTCTACTTTCATAAGCTATAACATGGTTATTCTGTAATAGAATACCTCCAAGGCCTTCTCCTGAGGCATCCGTTACAACCATAAAATTTCCATTTGGATCAGGTACAGTCAAAATAGGTGCTGTAGTTAACTGTTCCTTTAAATTTTTAAAGGCAGATTCACATTTGTCCATCCAGACAAATTTCTTATCCTTCTTTTGCAGTGAAGTGATTGGGGCAGCAATTTTTGAAAAGTCCTTAATGAACTTTCGATAATATCCAGCCAAGCCCATGAAGCTCCTCACTTCGTGCACGTTCTTAGGCACAGGCCACTCAGTTATAGCTGTAATCTTTGAAGGGTCAACAACTATTCCATTCTTGCTTATGACGTGTCCCAAATAATGCACCTCTGCATCATAAAAGGAACATTTAGATAGTTTACCATACAACTTCCTCTTTCTTAAAATTTCCAGCACTATCCTTAGATGTTCTTGGTGCTCTTCAACATTTTTAGAATATATATGAATTGTTATCCAAAAATGGTGCCCCACTCATTTTTGTGGCTAACTCCTTGTGTTCTTGCCTCTCTTGTGCCTCAGTCTACATTTTTTGATTTTTAGGTACTCAAGGCTTTCTAGAAATGGCACCATCAGATAGAGCTCACTCTCAGCTTCCCAGAAAGGTAAAGTTTTCCTCCTAACTCCTTATATTTTTCAAGTTATGGCTCGGCAGAGTTTTTGTGGAAAATTTTCCCATTTGAGGCCCGCAGCCAATAGGAAGTTGCCACGTGGCAGAAGAGTTCGGGGTCGGAGGCAAATTTGAATTTTTTTCAAGTATTTTGGTCGAAGGTTCAAATGGAAATTTTTTCCCGTGGGGCCTGCGGACCAATCAGGTTGTGACACGTGTCACAAGGGGGCGAAATAAAAAAATTTGCTAAGTATTTGCCAAATTTTCCAAGTGGAAGAATGGAACGAAGAGCCCGCATGCCGAGTAAAATTAGGACACGTGTCCTAAGGGGAAGGTAGATTCGAGCTCGGGACGGTTTTGAAAATTTTGCAAAATTTTTCAGCCAAATCTAAAAAGTGAAAGAAGGGCTGCCCCCCTGTCATTCTTTCAAAATCCGACACGTGTCCTCGCGCCAAGGCGGGCGCGGGGAAAAATGAAAAAAATTTCCAAAGTCTAAAAATGTCAAAATTTCAAAGGAAAACCTGTGGGAGGCGAAGGAGAGAGAATTATAGAATGAATCGAGCTTACCACTAGCATCCAACCAGCGGAGCGCGGGAATTTTGAAATTTTTCCAAAGACAAAAAAGAGGTAAAATTTGAAATTTTTTCCCGCCGATCCGTTTTTGGGCCGTTTTTGCCCTAAATCTTCAAACAATCATATCTTTTGATCCAGAGCTCATATTTTCATGTTATTTATATCATTGGAAAGCTGTTAAAATTCTCTACATGATTCCATGGTCAATTTCTAATTTTGGTTCAGTTTGGAGAGAGAAAATTCAAAAACGGTTCTGGTACGTGTCCATGGCCAGAAATGACATTTCAACAACCAAATTTAATACAAAATGGGTCGCATTCTTCTCCAGCATGGTCAAAAATGACAGGGTATGGGTTTGTAAGGTCCTCCATGCTGTTTTAATGCATTTGCCATCAATGAGGAATGGGCTCCCACGTTTTTTACGTTTTCTCTCTCCTGGGCTCGACCCATGCATTGTAAAAGCCAGATTTGGCTCATTTCTTGAGGGTTGAACACTTTTTGGCATAGAAAACTTCTTCTTTCACCTCCAACAAGTGATAGTTGTAAGAATCAGACCTTTTTGAGTATTGTAGTAGGTTTATACCTCTTTGAGGGTGGAATACAAGAGATTTTTACATGGAATTGACAAAGTAAACTCTGTGAATGCTTTCACCCTCTGTTTGTATTGTTTTACTTCATTTTAAGACCTCTAATTACATCTATCAACTTGTGTATGTTTTCCTTGTTGCATTTCATGAATTTGTGTCTATTTACATGGCAAAAAATGTTTCGCCACTCCTTTTGGTACATCACCATCTTTAGTTTAGTTTCATTTTTTACATTTTTATCCCCGTCTCCTTGCAATTTAGAGTAGGATTAGGATCTCGAACCTCTGTAGTTGTGAAAATATAGATCTAAATCGAGAGGATTTTGAGGAACCAGCCTCTAATCTGGAGATTCCTCTCTCATTTTCACAAGTCCCACACTTAGAGAGAGGTTTCCATGTTGTGCAATCACACTTTGGATGCCTAAACATCAATTCGAACCTTGATTTGCATCCAGGGGTGCTGCTGATTTGTAACAATAGTTTTGGCATGCCGGTGGGACCTTAGAGGTCTCATTTTTATTGCAAAAAGTTGATGTGCATCTTCTGCAATTTTCTTGCTTGAAAAGAGCTATAATTTGCATATCTGGCGACTCCAAGGGGAAGAATCAATCTGGTTTCAACAAAGGCAAGCTGCGAGCAAAACTCATGAGAAGAATGACCATAAGGTCAAGAGCTGGAGAAGAAGAGGTGCTTTGTTTGAATATTTGTAGTTATCTCCAAGAGTAAGGAAAAGTGGGAGGAGAATCCAAAGGTCTCCATCTCCACCAAACAGAACTCTCTCAACTCCTCCACCTGGTAGGCCTTTCATTCAATCAACAAGGGTTCTAAGACCAATTAGAATGGCACAAAACAACCCCTATGTCAACTTCACAGGTAGCAGCCCACTTGCCCTCAATGCACAACATCTAATTCCAATTGCAGCCTTGAAGAACATTCCATACTTCACTGGAGAGAATCAAACTACTCCAGGTGATCATGTTAAAGACATTGCCAACCTTTGTGCAATTCATGAAATCAATGAGATGCAAGTGGTTGTCAAGTTGCTGGCATCTTCATTCAAGGGGAAAGCATTGCAATGGTTTAGAAGCCTTAGAGCTGGTTCAATCACAAATTAGAATCAACTGTGTATAGCACTTCATGAGAAATTTGGAGAGAAGGGAGACAACTTGTCTCTTTTGGAGCAGCCGACAACCATCAAGAGAGCTCCTAATGAGCGGTGACCGATTTCAACTTCAGATTTTAAAAGACTTGGAAGAGAATTCCAGCAAGGCGATCAAAGCCAACAAAGAGAAGGTGCTTTTCTCTACTATCTCAAAGCTCTAAATTCTGATATTTCTATGTTGATTCAGTCCATGGGAGGCATAACTATCCCTATGGCTTATAGCATTGCCATTAGGGCTGAAAATTGTTTTATCCAAGCTGGAAAACTAGCCCCTAGACCTCCCATGCCATTGTTTCCAAGTTTAGAGAGTCCAAACACCAATCAAGCACCTAATTTGAATCCTTCTCCCACTCCCGAAATTAGAGTTCAAATGAAGCTTCTACTTCATCTCCAAGTGCCCCAAATGAGCTTCACGAAGTCATGAAGTAACTGCAAAACCTAGGCAATGAGTTGGTTACTCTCAAGAGGCAACAAGCCCAAGGTTTTAGACCTTCTTACCAGCCCCAAGCTCAGCCTAACAGCAGCCATACCAACCACAAAGACCACCTAATCCACTGTAAATATGAATCAAACAAGGCCTCCCGCCAATAGACCATTTCAGCCCTACAATCCAAATGCCATATCTCGCCTCTAAGGCATTGGTGCCAACACAAAACAACATTGCTCGGGAGTATGAGTATGACTGGTGTTTTGCATCCAATGAACCTCATAACCAATCCATGTGCTTTAATGGTGCTTTGAATCAAGCATTAATGGTGACAACTACTTTTGGTGTGAAGGGTGAGGGAAGTCAAGGAAATAGCCAACAACAAGAAACATTCCAACAGCAATCAGCCCCAAATGACACCACGTTGGTAAATTGGCAAGCAGAGGATTTTTGTGGCATGAATCAGGTAGTTTCCCAAGGTGTTGCAGCCAACACAAGGTCAAAAAGGAGGAATTTGGGTGAAGAACAGCCATTGGCTCCAACCAATCCATGACCTTCTATGGTTCCACAAGTGGTTGGCAAACAAAATCCAGTTGTAAATGCACAAGGGCAGCCAAGAACAACTCCTAGGCCAACTCAAATACCAGTTGTTGCTGCTCACGTGCAAGGAGTGAATGTGTAAACAAAGGGACAACAAAGAGATCCTTCATCACCATTCAGTATCATCGATCAGATGAAGAAGACAAATGTCAACATATCAATGTGGGAATCCCTATCTATCCCAGGCCAAAGAGATTTGCTACAAGCTGCCATGAAGGACTGGCCAACTTTGAATTAGCAAGTTTAGATGCAAGAGAAAGTGCTCACAAATGTTTCCTGACCTAAGGGGAATCATGGAGGATAGCAAGGTAAAATGTTGAAGCCCCCCTTTGTATGTTTCTTTAATCATTGGAAATCAGCTAGTGCACAATTGCATGATAGACTCCGGGCAAGTAGCTCAAAGATGCCTAAACAAATAGCTGATCAACTAGGGCTCCAGATGAAACAATATCCAAAGGGGTAGTGCAGGTAGATGGGACAACAAGAGCAATAAATTGGAGTGATTAAAAACTTGAGTCTTACCTTGCATGCATGTCCAAATGTTGTTGTTTTACAAGATGTATCAGTCATAGACCTTCCACCACTCTTTGCCCTTTGCTTGTCAAGGGACTTCACAGCCAAGATTGGAGGATATTTGTCTGCTGATTGGTCACACATGCTATTTAGAACGAGGTATGGAACCAAAGCTACAGTCAGGTCTGAACCTATTGCAAACTTCCACATTGAGCCTTACACTCCAAGTCAGATTAATGCCAATTGCTCAGCATTTGATCAAGAAGATCACCCAAGCACTGATGAAGCTGACACCAAGGTTGGGAGCATCCCAGATCTAACTCTTGATGAATGGGCAAACAAGGTACATGCTTTTGATCCTTATCAAGAAGTAGAAGAATCTGAGCTAGGGGTCTATTCTATACTTGAAGAAAATCAGCCTATTCCTAGCATCACCAAGCCAAACCACAAGGATGACAATGAGGTATGGAAGATATTTTTTGATGGATCATGGAGTAGACAAGGTGCAGGAGGTGGAGCTATGCTTGTTTCACCTCAAGGAGTAAATTACTATTCAGCTTTTAGATTTCAGTTTGCATGCTCCAATAACACTACTGAATATGAAGCCTTGGTGTAAGGGATGCATTGGGCAATCAAGAAGAAAATAAAGAACTTGCAAGTCTTTAGTGACAGTGAATTGATTGTAAATCAAGTCAAGGGACAGCATGCTGCCAAGAATGATCTACTCAAGTGCTATAAGAACAGGGTATGGGACCTCATGGAAGATTTTGAGGGTTTTGGCATCAAATCCATTCCTAGGAAAGAGAATCAAGTTGCTGACAGGCTTGCAGCAGTAGGGGCAGCCTTTGACATTATGGAAAGCATTCAAAAAGACAAGGTGTAGCCAAACATCCACGTGATTGTGAGGCCTTCAGGTGCTGGATAACAATGTCAATTGGCAAGTATTTGAGAATGACCAACAAATCATCCATTTCTTACAAGAAGAAGCTGAGTTCTCAGCTAAGAATCAAGAAAACTGAACAACAAGATGGTGACCAAGTGGTACACTGAAAACTAACAAGCTTCCCAAGAGACTTATCACTTTGGAGTCCATTTTCAATCCCAATGATCAGTTAAGGAAAGAGAAAGCAAACATTTAGGTCAAGAGAGAAGATTCAGTATCCATCTTGGTGGAAGAGAACAAACCATTGCAAATTGGAAAGATGACAACTGAGCAAGAAAGGTATGAGTTCATACAGCTGTGTCAAGAGTTCCCTGACGTGTTTTCTTGGAGCTATGAAGATTTGAAAGGTTTCAATCCCAACTTAGCTCAGCATACCATTGAATTGGATCCAAATACTAAGCCTCACAGTCGGTAAAACAAAGACCACAATCCACACATGGAGCCTCTCATGAGGAAAGAATTGGACAATCTGATTGAGTCAAGAATCATATTCCCAATCAAGCATTCTAGTTGGGTTGCCAACTTGGTTCCAGTCAGAAAGAAGAGTGGAGAGATCAGATTGTGTGTTGATTTCAGAGACTTAAATAGAGCATCTCTCAAGGACCATTACCCACTCCCTTCCATGGAGAAAATCTTGCAAGTTGTGGCTGGCTCCAAGAGGTTTTCACTACTTGATGGCTACTCCGGCTACAATCAGATTATGGTGAAGGAAGAAGACTAGTTCAAGATAGCCTTTACAACCAAATGGGAGACTTTTGCATACAGGAAGATGCCATTTGGGTTGTCCAATGCTAATGCTACCTTCCAAAGAGCAATGGACATGGCGTTCAAATGTTTGATTAACAATGTGGTGCTGATTTACCTTGATGATATCACTGTTTTTTCCAAAAATGCAGCAGACCACCTCTCTCATTTGAGACAAGTTTTCACAAGGTGTAGGAAATTTGGAGTGTCTTTGAATCCTAAGAAGTGTGTCTTTCTTGCACATGAAGGAAAGCTCCTTGGCCATATTGTCTCCAAAGAAGGATTAACAATTGATCCAGAGAGAGTTGAAGCCATAAGAGCACTACCATTGCCAAGCCACAAGAAAGCCCTTCAAATTTTCTTGGGGAGGATAAACTTTGTTCGGAGGTTTGTCTCAGATTTTGCAGCCCTTGTCAAACCTATCACCAAAATGTTAAAGAAAAGCATGGCTTTCAAGTGGATAGTAGAAGGCAAGGAGAGTTTTGAAGCAATCAAAGAAGCCATCTCTCAAGCACCAACTCTCATCAACCCGGACTTCTCCAAGGATTTCATCCTCTATGCATTTGGAGGTAATGACACTATTTCTGCCATTTTGGTACAACAAAAAGGATAACGATGAGCAGCCAATTGCTTTCTTCAGCCAGAGCCTAGATGACTATGAGGTGAAGTACTCTTTTATTGAGAAGCATGTGCTGGAAGTAATTAGAAGCTTGAAGAAATTCAAGCATTTAGTCTCAAACAACAAGAAGAAAACAATGCTGCCCCCACTCCTTGCTGGACCTAAGGTATAATGCACTTCCTAAGCATAGGCCTATGCCCTCCTGGAGATGAACAAGACCCAAAGAAGACACTTGATTGCGGGTTGTCCCATATGCCATTTTTATGGAGTTTTGTTCAAGAAAGATGTGAATGGAGTGTTGTTGAGATGTATTAGCACAAATCGATTCATAGGGTGTTGGAAGAATTCCATAGTGGACCAGATTGGTGGTCATTTTGCACCAAGAGTGACAACTCTAAAAATCATGAAGGCTAGTTATTATTGGCCTAAAATTTTCAAAGTGATTGCTATACATGGATTAAGAGGTGTAAGAATTGTGCATTCTTCACAGAAAAGAGAGACTTCTGCCCTTCCATTGCATCCAATCTCGGGTTGACATGACCATTCATGCAATGGGGTTTGGACTTCATTGAGTCATTAATCCCAATTCAAGTCAAGGGCACAAATGGATTTTGACACCATGGACTACTTCACCAAATGGATCAAGCAAGAGAACTCAAAGAAGCAAATGAGTCCAAAGATCTTAGACTTTTATGAGGGGATAGCAACCAAATTTGGTATACCTGCTAGAATAATCTCGAGATAATGCATTGGCATTCATCGGATCCAAGGTGACCGAGTGGGCTGTCAAGAAAGGGATATACCTAAGAACTTCATCAAACTATTACCCTCAAGGTAATGGCCAGGCCGAGTCTACAAAAAGAACTTGTTGAGGATCATTAGGAGGACTCTTGATGAGAATCGAGGTCTTGGCATACCAAACTGAAATCAGCCTTATGGGCGATAAGATAACTCCCAAGAGATCCACAGGGTAACTCTCCATTCAAACTTTTTTATGGAAGAGAGGCAATCTTGCCCATGTCACTTGAGTTGCCAACATTGGAACTCATGAAGCAATTAGAGTTGCTAGAGTTTGAGCCCATGGAGGTGAGATATGCAGAGTTGATGGAGCTGCAGGAGGTTAGAAATCAGGCATCCCAAGCAATGGAAAAGGATCAAGCTTTGATCAAAAAGACCTTTGATAGGAAGGCCAAGGATAGATCTTTTCAGGTTGGAGATCTAGTGTTGAAATGGGATGTGGATAGAGAAAACCCGGGAAGGCATTCAAAATTTGATGCCATTTGGAGTGGCCCATACATGGTCACGAAGTGCAAGAACAAAATGCTTTCCAATTGGCCTCATTGGATGGTGAAGAACTATAGATTCCAGTCAATGGAATCTATCTCAAGCGTTGCTTCTAGAGGGAAATTTACCACCTTGTAAATATTAGATTAGATTTTTATTCCTCCAAGTGCTTTGCACATTTTTTGTTGTATGTTATTTTTGCTTTCCTAAGTGCTTTGGCATAGCTTGCTGTCCCCGGAGATGTTTTGCAGTCCTTGCTTCCATCGGGTGATATTCCATCTCTAAACAGAATATTTGATGACTCCATGCCCAATGGACTACTTCAGAACCGGTATTTTCATCTAGTAGGCGAGATGACCCTGAGTCGCCAAAATTGTTATCCAAAATGGTGCCCTAGCTCATTTTTGTGGCTAACTCCTTGTGTTCTTACCTCTCTTGTGCCTCAGTCTACATTTTTTGATTTTCAGGCACTCAAGGCTTTTTGGAAATGGCACCATCAGATAGAGCTCTCTCTCAGCTTTCCAGAAAGGTAAAGTTTTCCTCCTAACTCCTTATATTTTTCAAGTTATGGCTCGGCAGAGTTTTTGTGGAAAATTTTCCCATTTGAGGCCCGCAGCCAATAGGAAGCTGCCACGTGGCAGAGGAGTTCGGGGGTCGGAGGCAAATTTGAATTTTTTCCAAGTATTTTGGTCGAAGGTTCAAATGGAAATTTTTTCCCGTGGGGCCCATGCGGACCAATCAGGTTGTGACACGTGTCACAAGGGGGGGCGGAATGAAAAAATTTGCTAAGTATTTGCCAAATTTTCCAAAGTGGAAGAATGGAACGGAGAGCCCGCAGCGAGTAAAATTAGGACACGTGTCCTAAGGGGAAGGTAGATTCGGAGCTCGGGGTGGTTTTTGAAAATTTTGCAAAAGTTTTCGCCAAAACTAAAAAGTGAAAGAAGGGCCCGCGCCCCCTGTCAGCCATTCAAAAGCCGACACGTGTCCCGGCCGGGCGGGGCGCGGGGGAAAAATGAAAAATTTTCCAAAGTCTAAAAATGTCAAAATTTCAAAGGAAAACCCGCGGGAGGCGAAGGAGAGAGAATTCCAGAATGAATCAGAGCTTTCCACGTGGCATCCGACCAGCGGAGCGCGGGGAATTTTTGAAAAATTTTCCAAAGACAAAAAAGAGGTAAAATTTGAAATTTTTTCCCGCCGATCCGTTTTTGGGCCGTTTTTGCCCTAAATCTTCAAACAATCATATCTTTTGATCCAGAGCTCATATTTTCACATTCTTTATATCATTGGAAAGATGTTAAAATTCTCTACATGATTCCATGGTCAATTTCTAATTTTGGTTCAGTTTGGAGAGAGAAAATTCAAAAATGGTTCTGGTACATGTCCATGGCCAGAAATGACATTTCAACAACCAAATTTAATACAAAATGGGTCACATTCTTCTCCAACATGGTCAAAAATGATAGGGTATGGGTTTGTAAGGTCCTCCATGCTATTTTAATGCATTTTCCATCAATGAGGAATGGGCCGCTTTGTAAAAGCTAGATTTGGCTCATTTCTTGAGGGTTGAATCCTTAATAATGGATATATTTCCATGAATTCATTATCCTCCTCAGCATTTTCTATCATTTTTACTACATACAAAGTGTAGCCTATGTTTTTAGCCCTTTTTAGTTGCATAGGCCGTGTCGGTTTCCTAATCAGTAACTTCACGTTTTACACCTTGAATGACTGCTACTTTCTACAGGTCATCAAAATAACAAATTTGTTTTTCATAACAGTCGACCTTTGCCTTATGTTCAGCCAACCAGTTAACTCCAATAATGATATCATATGATCCTAAAGGAGTGACATACATGTCAACTTCGGTGGAGAAACTAGGCAAGTCAAGAATTGCCCCAAAAAGGCACATTTCGACTGTATGGACAACATTATTCCCATAATACACTTTGTCCATGTTTTATCCATTCGTTCGCCTTTATTTTTAATTTCAACGCAATTTTCGCATAAATAAAGCATTCAGTAGCTCCAATATCAAAAAGTATGACTATAGGTGTACCGAATAACTTACCCAAAACTTCTATAGGCGTAACTTGCTTTTCACTGTCATTAGCCACCTGCAGTGCGTGTATCCTATCTTTGCGATTACGATCATCCTTCTTCAGAGGACAGTGATTCACATAGTGGTCCTTTCCATAGTTGAAGCATCCTCCAACTGGCCCTTTTCTAGGCTCAAATTTGTTACCAGCTTTGAAGTTATCATTCTGGCTCCCATAGGACTTCTGTCCATTGCCACTAACTTTTGTGAAGTTGTTCCACATACTATTTATAGGTCTGTTCATCACAGATTTCTTGTTGTTATCCACAACAATCTTGTTTTTCACACCAAACCTTTTCCAAGGTCCCCTTTTTGGTGCGAGAGATGAAGAAGAATTGGGAATCTTCTTCCTTATCTCTTCCCTGTGAGCAGAAATTGCTCTCAATTTCTGTTCCTGTCTAATTGCCTTTTCGACAACTCCTTCCATGGTGGTTGGGCCGTGGACATCCACTTCACCACCAATGATGGGATTCAGTCCCATTATGAATTTTTGTATTCTGAACTTCTCGTCACTTGCATGCTGGGCACATACTTAAGGAGTTTAGTAAACCCTTCCCAGTATTCTATCACCGATAGCCTTCCTTGCGACCAGTTCTGAAATTCAGTCATTTTCCTATCAAAATAGAGTTGAGGCAGCCATCGTTGCCTAAAATAACCCTTAAATTGATCCCAAGTTATGTCTGATTCGACAATATTCAACTCAACCTTACGGTTGTCCCACCATGATGATGCTTCATGAGAAAGTTGATATGCTCCCCATATCGCTTTGGTCTCTTCAGAGAAGTTTCTTATTGCAAAGTATTTCTCCATTTCACTGAGCCAATTCTCAGCTCCGTCCCCAAGGGTTGTTCCATCAAACTTTGGAGGACTTATTCTCTTTATATCATTTGTAAGTTCAGCTGCTAATCTTGCCCTTTTATTTTCAGGATGATTAGGAGCAATTACATTATTATTATCAACACCCGGATTCCCTCCATTGATGTTGTCCACAGGAGGCGGCTGATCATTTATATCAGCTTCATCTTCCTCCTCTTCATTGCCCATTGACTGTTGTTCCAGAACAGTCAAACGATCTCTCGTATCTAGTAGGGCAGCAAGGATTTCATCCAGCTTTTGAGCAGTAGCTGCTTCTCCACCCGATGAACGGGTTATTCACAAAGATTCCCTCTTGTTCGACCATTTTCTTCAATAAGAAAATGTAAACTTTATTAATATTGTGGACTCATTAGGTCCAAGAACTGAAACCTTCAGCTCTGATACCAAGATGTAACATCCCCATTTTAAGATACTAGAACAAGGGAAAATTTTTTTTTTTTATAAAACGTTCTCTGTTATGAATTATATAATTCAAACACACGTTCAAGTTTTAATAATTGTTCCCTTCGCCCAAACAATGTAGTTTGGAACACACAATTTCCTTTTAAAACTAATGTTCCCTATTCACATATTTGCAATATGGAACACACATTCAGTGCCATTCAATCATATAACAGATTCTATATGCTGTTGTAAATGATTCAAAGAACTACCGATCTCCCATTTTCATGGCTCGGAGTTTCAACGATCTCTCATTTCATGACTCGACAACTACCGATCCTTCATGTTCATTCATGCATAGTATAATATATATATATATACAAGGTTCTCTTACTGTTTCCGTAATCAAGTGATCCATTTAAGAAGCCTATCTCGAATATTTGTTATACGATATTCATCGACATCCTGCATCTTAAATTAGGTCATTAGGACAACGCAACCAACACTTGGGATACTTTGGCCAAAGATTTTCACATGCTTTGCATGATCATATTCCTGGATGTGATACACACCAATGGAATGCGTCCTTCACCTCACTTCACCTATTATCTAGAATGGTCTTTCCTGGTTCCTACTAGTCCTTCCAAAATAAGGTCAAATTCTAACTCCAACTAGCAATATGAACGAGTATAGGAAGGCACTCATGATAACTAAAGATACGCAGGACATACGATGTCGTTCCTAAACGACTCAGTGTGTCTAGTTATCTTTAGTCCTCTAGAGTCACTTCGTATACATGATCATACTCCTATCCCCAACCAAGATCTTAATATTTGGCATAAGTAATCTCGATGACTTAATTTGGGAGGGCATTGTAATATGTCAGCTATAACATTGTGTCGTCATGACCATCTTTGAAAATTGAATCCAACGAGACACAAATCAAGATAACAGCTCAGAGTGAAACCTACAAAATCCATTCAGAATTCACTTTCCAAGAAGCAAAGAATAATTCCATTCATATTCAACTTTAAATAAAGACAAGAAATAATTTATTATCCATAACAATACTTCCTTTCGTGCAGTGCATACGAATACCAAAACCGAGTTAGTAAGACATCGTATTCATCATAGAACAAGCAGTATAAAGATGCATACTATGTACTTACTGTACTAGAAGGATTCATACTTCCTTCACTATATTTTAACCAATCAAATAGTTATACAGTCACTTAATCGATTATTCTCATGACTTTCCATATCCATGAACGCACACAGTTCATAAATAACCATTTGCACATTGCTGTTACCTACAACAAGTCTAACTCATATTGTACAGAAGCTCTATTGTTGTTGTTTCCAGAACTCAAACAACAAAAGAGAAAAATTCATTCCTTTAACTATTTCAATAAGAAAACATCCATTTTCTTCAACGCAACAAGAATTACTCAAGTCGAGTTCATCATTTTTATTTTTTTAATGACAGTGTAAAATCAGAGATCACACTAAACATTTAAATATTCCGTTTGTACAAAAAAACACAGCACTCAGAAAACAATCTAAATGCCACTGTCACTTCATCAAGCCGAATCCAAATGTTCAATAAATCCCCAATTAACATTTCTTCAAAATTTAAAACAGCAGAAGAAGAAGAACTCGTTTCCTTTTTAAATCCAGAAAAGAAACGATATCAAAACCAAATCGCACAGTATGCACAATTTTATTCAATATACCATATGAAAAGAATGCCCAGTTCGAGTTCCATCTCGATCAACCATTTAAATCCAAAAACAGCATTCTCCTATTTCATAATGATGTACAGAACTCAAAATACAATATTCATATATCAATACCTCTATCAAGGCAAACCCGCATAGGGTATGAAATACGTAAGCTTGGTACAGTCAAGACAGACTCAAACAGCAAACTAATTCCCATGCATTTCTTCATTTGCACAGCAATCCAAAGTCAAGTGCGTTTTCACGATGACAGTTTGAGTTAGAAGATCAAACCGCATCCACAAAACACTATAAAATCAACTTTCCATCACAGCAAGAAGAAAACATAATTCATTCATTGCACAGAAATACAAAGCCAAGCTCGTTTTCATGACAACAGTCCGAACTGGAAGATCGAACCGCATCAATAAAACACAACAAAATCATCTTCCCATCACAGCAAGGAGAAAACACAGTTCATTACAAGTTCAGAAGAAAAACAGTTACTTTCTCCAACTTTCACGAATACCCAAATCGTATTCGTCCATTTCTTTTACAAAAGAAAAAGCACAAAGAATAAGAATAATTCTATCACTTCCTTAAAACCGAGCTCATAATGCTCAATAAAACCCATTTACTATTTCCTTCAAAATCCGAACAATGAGAAAAGAAGAGAACTCATTTCCTCAAAATTTCAGTAAGGAAACAATGTAAATCAACTCGCATAGTTAATACGTTCCATCACTCAAGTTCGTAATAGCAAAAGAACAATTGCTCAACAATGAAAAACCACTCATACAGCCTGTACAGTTTCATTGTTTAAAGAACGAATTTCCCAATACTGTCGAATAAACCAACACAATATGACTGTATTTCCAATATAATAAATACACAAAGACAGTTCAAATCACAACAACAAGAAAAACGATTCTACCCAAATCATTTCCAACATGACAAAGAAATCGACTAAACCCAAATCATCTCAGTCATGACAGCAATCAAATAAACCCAAAACCCCCTTCATCAGAAGAGCAGGGTTGTTTTAATGAGACGTTTAAGCAAAGCAAGTGTTTTAAAGAGAAGGGCTTAACATGCCTGCAATTTTTCCTCGAAGCTTGAAGAAAACTACGTCTACAGTGGTATTTCCTTCCACGGTATTCCTTCTCGAAAATAGCCTTCAATTTCCGAAGAAACAGAGATAAGAA
>CM031242.1:172111066-172116066 GCA_018340775.1 Taxus wallichiana var. yunnanensis | reverse complement strand
CTTTGGAGTCCATTTTTAATCCCAATGATCAGTTTAGAAAGGAGAAAGCAAACATTCAGGTCAAGAGAGAGGATTCAGTATCCATCTTGGTAGAAGAGAACAAACCATTGCAAATTGGAAAGATGACAACTGAACAAGAAAGGTATGAATTCATGCAGCTGTGTCAAGAATTCCCAGATGTGTTTGCTTGGAGCTACGAAGATTTGAAAGGTTTCAATCCCAACTTAGCTCAGCATACCATTGAATTGGATCCAAATACTAAGCCTGTCAGGTAGAAACAAAGACCAGTCAATCCACACATGGAGCCTCTCATGAGGAAAGAATTGGACAAGCTGATTGAGTCAAGAATCATATTCCCAATCAAGCATTCTAGTTGGGTTGCCAACTTGGTTCCAGTCAGAAAGAAGAGTGGAGAGATCAGATTGTGTGTTGATTTCAGAGACTTAAATAGAGCATCTCTCAAGGACCATTACCCACTCCCTTCCATGGAGCAAATCTTGCAAGTTGTGGCTAGCTCCGAGAGGTTTTCACTACTTGATGGCTACTCCGGCTACAATCAAATTATGGTGAAGGAAGAAGACTAGTTCAAGAGAGACTTCACAACCAAATGGGGGACTTTTGCATACAGGAAAATGCCATTTGGGCTGTCCAACGCTGGTGCTACCTTCCAAAGGGCAATGGACATGGTGTTCAAAGGTTTGATTAACAACGTGGTGCTGATTTACCTTGATGATATCACTAGTTTTTTCCAAAATGCAGCAGACCACCTCTCTCATTTGAGACAAGTTTTCACGAGGTGTAGGAGATTTGGAGTGTCTTTAAATCCTAGAAAGTGTATCTTTCTTGCACATGAAGGAAAGCTCCTTGGCCATATTGTCTCCAAAGAAGGATTAGCAATTGATCCAGAGAGGGTTGAAGCCATAAGAGCACTACCATTGCCAAGCCACAAGAAAGCCCTTCGAGTTTCTTGGGAGGATAAACTTTGTTCAGAGGTTTGTCCCAGATTTTGCAGCCCTTGTCAAGCCCATCACCAAAATGTTAAAGAAGAGCATGGCTTTCAAGTGGATAGCAGAAGGCAAGGAGAGTTTTGAAGCAATCAAAGAAGCCATTTCTCAAGCACCAACTCTCATCAACCCGGACTTCTCCAAGGATTTCATCCTCTATGCATTTGGAGGTAATGACACTATTTTTGCCATTTTGGTACAACAGAACAAGGATAATGATGAGCAGCCAATTGCCTTCTTCAGCCAGAGCCTAGATGACTATGAGGTGAAGTACTCTTTTATTGAGAAGCATGTGCTAGCAGTAATCAGAAGCTTGAAGAAATTCAAGCATTTAGTCTCGAACAACAAGGTCCAGCTTGCTGGTCTCACATGTCAAGGGTTAAGGACTTCCTCCTCAACAAAGATTTGAACGAGAAAAGGGCAGGTTGGATCACCCATGTCATGGAGTATGACATTGAGATCAAGATCACCAAGCTGGTAAGAGGGAAAGGATTGTGTGAGCAGCTGGTTTTGGGGAAGCAAAAAGAAGTATGCAATGAAGAAGAGGTTGTTTTGACAGTCCAGGACAGCCATGAGCCAAGTGGCAATCAAGAAGAAGACAATGCTGCCCCCACTCCTTGCTGGACCCAAGGTATTATACACTTCCTAAGCACAGGCCTATGCCCCCCAGAGATGAACAAGACCCAAAGAAGACACTTCAGATTGCAGGCTATCCCATATGCCATTGTTGATGGAGTTTTGTTCAAGAAAGATGTGAATGGAGTGTTGCTGAGATGCATTAGCACAAATCAGATTCATAGGGTGTTGGAAGAGTTCCATGGTGGACCAGCTGGTGGTCATTTTGCACCAAGAGTGACAGCTCTAAAAATCATGAAGGCTGGTTATTATTGGCCTAAAATTTTCAGTGATTGCTATGCATGGATTAAGAGGTGTAAGAATTGTGCATTCTTCACAGAAAAGAGAGACTTGATGCCCTTCCATTGCATCCAATCTCAGTTGACCAGCCATTCATGCAATGGGGTTTGGACTTCATTGGAGTCATTAATCCCAATTCAAGTCAAGGGCACAAATGGATTTTGATAGCCACGGACTACTTCACCAAATGGACTGAAGCAGTAGCACTCAAAGAAGCAAATGAGTCCAGCATCTTAGACTTTTATGAGGGGATAACAACCAAATTTGGTATACCTGCTACAATAATCTCAGATAATGCATTGGCATTCATTGGATCCAAGGTGACTGAGTGGGCTGTCAAGAACGGGATCTACCTAAGCACTTCATCAAACTATTACCCTCAAGGTAATGGCCAAGCCGAGTCTACAAACAAGAACTTGTTGAGGATCATTAGGAGGACTCTTGATGAGAATCAGAGGTCTTGGCATACCAAACTGAAATCAGCCTTATGGGTTGATAGGATAACTCCCAAGAGATCCACAGGTAACTCTCCATTCAAACTTGTCTATGGAAGAGAGGCAATCTTGCCCATGTCACTTGAGTTGCCAACATTGGAACTCATGAAGCAATTAGAGTTGCTAGAGTTTGAGCCCATGGAGGTGAGATATGCAGAGTTGATGGAGCTGCAGGAGGTCGAAATCGTGCATCCCAAGCAATGGAAAAGGATCAAGCTTTGATCAAAAAGACCTTTGATAGGAAGGCCAAGGATAGATCTTTTCAGTTGGAGATCTAGTGTTGAAATGGGATGTGGATAGAGCAAAACCGGAAGGCATTCAAAATTTGATGCCATTTGGAGTGGCCCATACATGGTCACGAAGTGCAAGAACAACAATGCTTTCCAATTGGCCTCATTGGATGGTGAAGAACTAGATTCTAGTCAATGGAATCTATCTCAAGCATTGCTTCTAGAGGGAAATTTACCACCTTGTAAATATTAGATTAGATTTTCATTCCTCCAAGTGCTTTGCACATTGTTTTGTTGTAGGTTAGTTTTGCTTTCCCTAAGTGCTTTGGCACAACTTGTTGTCCCTGGAGATGTTTTGCAGTCCTTGCTTCCATCATGTGATATTCCATCTTCCTCCTTGCACATTCTAAGTCAGTTGGGGTTCTAAACAGAATATTTGATGGCTCCATGCCCAATGGACTACTTCAGGCTACTGGTACTTTCATCTAGCAGGTAGATGACCCCTCTGAGTCGCCAAAATTGTTATCCAAAATGTGCCCCAGCTCATTTTTTGTGGCTAACTCCTTGTGTTCTTGCCTCTCTTGTGCCTTAGTCCACATTTTTTTTTGATTTTAAGGCAATTAAGGCTTTCTAGAAATGGCACCATCGATAGAGCTCTCTCTCACCTTTCCGAAAGGTAAAGTTTGCCTCCTAACTCCTTATATTTTTCAAGTTATGGCTCGACGGAGTTTTTGTGGAAAATTTTCCCATTTGAGGCCCGCAGCCAATAGGAAGCTGCCATGTGGCATCCAACTAGCGGAGTGCGAGGAAATTTTTTAAATTTTCCAAAGACAAAAAAAGGTAAAATTTGAAATTTTTTCCACCGATCCGTTTTTGGGCCGTTTTTGCCCTAAATCTTCAAACAATCATATCTTTTGATCCAGAGCTCGATTTTCACGTTCTTTATATCATTGGAAAGCTGTTAAAATTCTCTACATGATTTCATGGTCAATTTCTAATTTTGGTTCAGTTTGGAGAGAGAAAATTCAAAAACAGTTCTGGTATGTGTCCATGGCTAGAAATGACATTTCAACAACCAAATTTAATACAGAATGGGTCGCATTCTTCTCCAATATGGTCAAAAATGACAGGTATGGGTTTGTAAGGTCCTCCATGCTGTTTTAATGCATTTTCCATCAATGAGGAATGGGCTCCCACGTTTTTTACATTTTCTCTCTCCTGGGCTCGACCCATGCACTGTAAAAGCCAGATTTGGCTCATTTCTTCATGGTTGAACACTTTTTGGCATTGCAAACTTCTTCTTTCACCTCCAGCAGTGATAGTTGTAAGAATCGACATTTTTCACAGTTTGTAACAAGTTTATACCTCTTTGATGGTGGAATGTAAGAGATTTTACATGGAATTGACAGTCAAACTCGTGAATGCTTTCGAGTCCTCTCGTTGTATTGTTTTACTTCATTTTAAGACCTCTAATTACATCTATCAGCTTGTGTATGTTTTCCCTTGTTGCATTTCATGAATTTGTGTCTATTTACATGGCAAAAATGTTTCACCACTCCTTTTGGTGCATCACCATCTTTAGTTTAGTTTCATTTTTGCATTTTTATCCCTGTCTCCTTGCAATCTAGGGTAAAATTAGGATCTGAACCTCTGTAGTTGTGCAAATAATAGATCTAATCAGAGGAGTTTGAGGAACCAGCCTCTAATCTAGAGATTCCTCTCTCATTTTACAAGTCCCACACTTGGAGAGAGGTTTCAATGTTGTGCAATCACACTGGATGCCTGAAACATCAACTAAGAAACCTGATTTGCATCCGGGGTGCTTGCTTGATTTGCAACAAAACCCACATGCACAAGCACACAAACACTACAGTACGCACACGCGCACACGCAACACACGTGCACGCACACTCACATGCACACACACCCGCACATGCACACGCACCTGCACATGCACACGCACACGCACACGCACTGCTACGCACACATGTACATGTATGCACACACACATACACACCCACATGCACACGCACACGCATAAGCACATGCACACACACACGTGCATGCACATAAACAAACACATGAACACGCACACGCACACACAAATGCACACGCACACGCACTCACTAACGCACAAGTACACGCATGCACACACACATGCATACCCACACTTACATGCACATGCACAAGCACATGTAAACACACACGTGCACGCACATAAACAAACACATGAACATGCACACGCACACACACACATGCTCATGCCCATGCACACGACTCACGCACATGAACATGCATACACACAGCACATGCACACACACACACACACACGCACGCACGCACACACACACACACAT
>CM031242.1:172088566-172103566 GCA_018340775.1 Taxus wallichiana var. yunnanensis | reverse complement strand
CTACAAGGTCAAGAGTGCGCAGAAGAAGAGGTGTTGTTTTAATATCTCCGGTTATCTCCTAGAGTAAGGTAAAGTGGAAGAAGGATTCAAAGGTCTCCATCTCCACCAAACAGAACTCTCTCAACTCCTCCACACACATGTAGGCCTTTTATTCGATCAACAAGGGTTTTAAGAACAATTAGAATGGTGCAAAAGAACCCACATGTCAACTTCACAGACACACACACCCACTTGCCCTCAATGCACAACATCCAATTCTAATTGCAACCTTGAAGAACATTCCACTACTTCACTTTGGTGAAAATCGGACTACTCCAGGTGATCATGTTAAAGACATTGCCAATCTTTGTGCAATTCATGAAATCAATGAGATGCAAGTGGCTATCAAATTGCTGGCATCTTCATTCAAGGGGAAAGCATTGCAATGGTTTAGAAGCCTTGGAGCTAGTTCTATCACAAATTGGAATCAGCTATGTATAGCACTTCATGAGCAATTTGGAGAGAAGGGAGACAACTTGTCTCTTTTGGAGCAGCTGACAACCATCAAGAGAGCTCCCAATGAGCAATTGGTGATTTCAACTTCAGATTTCAAAAGACTTGGGAGATAATTCTAGTGGCACATGACCAACAACACGAAGGTGCTTTTCTCTATTATCTCAAAGCTCTAAATTCTGATATTTCTATGTTGATTCAGTCCATGGGAGGCATAACTATCCCTATGGCTTATAGCATTGCCATTAGGGCTGAAAATTGTTTGATCCAAGTTGGCAAACTAGCCCCTAGACCTCCTATGCTATTGTTTCCAAGTTTAGAGAGTCAAAATACCAATCAAGCACCTAATTTGGCTCCTTCTCCCACTCCTAGAAATCGAGTTCAAATGAAGCTTCTACTTCATCTCCAAGTGCCCTAAATGAGCTTCAAAGTCATGGAAGCAAAGCATTGTCTGACAAAACCTAGGCAATGAGTTGGTTACTCTCAAGAGGCAACAAGCCCAAGGTTTTAGACCTTCTTACCAGCCCCAAGCTTAGCTAACGCAGCAGCCATACCAACCACAAAGACCACCTAATCTAGCTGCAAATATGAATCAAACAAGGCCTCCTACTAATAGACCATTTCAGCCCTACAATCCAAATGCCATATCTGCCTCTAAGGCATTGGTGCCAACACAAAACAACATTTCTCAAGAGTATGACATGTGTGTTTTCCATGCAATGAACCTCATAACCAGTCCATGTGCTTCAATGGTGCTTTGAATCAAGCATTAATGGTGACAACTACTGGTGTGGAGGGTGAGGGCAGTCAAGGAAACAACCAACAACAAGAAACATTCCAACAACAATCAGCCCCAAATGACACCACATTGGTAAATTAGCAAGCAGAGGATTTTTGTGGCATGAATCAAGTAGTTTCTCAAGGTGTTGTAGCCAACACAAGGTCAAAAAGAAGGAATTTGGGTGAAGAAAATCTATTAGCTCAACCAATCCACAACCTTCCATGGCTCCACAAATGGTTGACAAGCAAAATCTAATTTCAAATGCACATGGCAGCCAAGAACAGCTCCTAGACCAACTCAAATACCAGTTATTGCTTCCCACATGCAAGGAGTGAATGTACAAGAAAAGGGACAACAAAGAGATCCTTCATCACCATTCAGTATCATTGATCAGATGAAGAAGACAAATGTTAATATATTAATGTGGGAATCCCTATCTATCCTAGGCCAAAGAGACTTGTTACAAGCTGCCATGAAGGACTGCACCAACTTCGAATCAGCAAGTTCAAATGCAAGAGAAAGTGCTCACAAATGCTACCCACTGAGGGAGATCATGGAGGACAACAAGGTAAAATGTTGAAGCCCCTCCTTTCTGTAACATCCCCATTTAAGAAACTAGAACAAGGGAAAAAAATTTATTTATTTTTATGTTTTTGATAACGTTCTTTGTTATGAATTATAAAATTCAAACACACGTTCAAGTTTTAATAATTGTTTTTGCCCAAACAACGCAGTTTGATCACACAATTTCTTTTTAAAACTAATGTTCCTTGTTCGCATATTTACAATATGGAACACACATTCAATGCCATTCAATCTTATAACAGATTCTATTTGTCAAATGACTCGAGGAACTACCGATCTTCCATTTTCATGGCTTGAGTTTCATCGATCCTTCATTTCATGACTCGGCAACAACCGATCCTTCATGTTCATTTATGCATAGTATATTATATATACTTGTTCTCATAACCGTTTCCGGTTATCAAAGTGATCCATTTAAGAAGCCTATCTGAATATCTGTTACTGATATTCATCTGACATCCTGCATCTTAAATTAAGTGATAAGGACAACGCAACCAGCACTTGCGATACTTTGGCCAAAGATTTTCACATGCTTTGCATGATCATATTCCTGGATGTGATACACATCAACGGAATACGTCCTTCACTTCACTTCACCTGTTATCTAGAATGGTCTTTCCTGGTTCCTACCAGTCCTCTTCGTTTAAGGTCAGATTTAAACTTCCAATTTCCAACTAGTAATATGAACGAATATAGGAAGGCACTCCTGGTAACTAAAGATACGCAGACATACGGTGTCGTTTCCCCACGACCCCGTGTGTCTAGTTATCTTTAGTATTCCGGAGTCACTCCGTATACCAGATCATACTCCTATCCCCTGCCAAGAGTTACACATTCAGCCTATGTATTCTTGATGTTTTAATTCGGGAGGGCATTGCAATATGTCAGCTGCAACATTGTGTCGTCATGAAGACCCCGTCTTCATGGAGACACCTTGCTGTAGCTGGCGTATGCCAATGTCCTACAGAATCCTCCCATCGAGAATACACATCCTGCTCAAGTGATTTGGATACGATTTGATAATTAAGAATCAACTTTCAGCATCCATGCTGATCCCTTGATCCTCGTTTCCGTTACAGTTGTATATAGCTAAGAGGGACTAAATCCATCCATTAGCTTGCTATGCATCTTCTCCTTCATGTCGAAGGGCTGCATTTCCCTACTTGGTTCTCTTCTTAATCATTGGATTAAGCAGTCCGTACCGACGGACGTGATAAGTTTAACCTATTAAACTTAGCCAAGATTTTCCCAACTGTAACTAAATTCAGAATTCTAGCTTATTAGACGTCATTTAAACGAGGTCTAATTCCCAAGAAATGTATTCATTTGTTCTCCTTAACGTTACATAGTTAAGGTCCATTAGTTATGGATATACTTGTCCTATATCCTTTATTCTGAATTTAGCATACGAGATCATTAATGGAGTTCGAAAGTGAAATTCGATTACTCCGAAGTTAATTGATATTCCTTAGCTCCTAAGCTAATCCTGAATACCTGTCGGATTGTGGAATCATATTCTTCCTAATCCTTTTAATGTCAATTAAAAATTCATCTTTATCCAAGTATGAACTAATTGCATATTTCAACTTAAAAGTTGCATTTAGGTAAGAATAGATATCAGTTCCCATTTAGCATCCATCCAAGGACAATTAAACAAATCCAAATCAAGAAATAACATTATATTTCCAATTTAGTCAACAATATCAAACTGATATAATTATTAAAATATCACACTTGTAATTGTATTCATCATTTCATGTCATAATCCATACATTTGCCAATCCAACTGATTGGACATTGTTTACATAAAAACATCATTACAACTCATAGATTGAAGAATATACTTTCTTCTTTTCACAATTCCTCGAAGAGGAATAAAAGTAAACAATTACAATTCATCTTTAACCAATCAAGAAGCATCAGAAAACAGCCATGTCCTCATTCTAATCAAATTCCATCTGCAAAATGATTTGCACGGGTCAGTTCAATGAACTGAGCATATTAAGCACTTATCATTAAAATGAGGTGCTTCAACTAACTGTCTCAATAAAAGAACCCTGCTTTTATGAAACGACAGTAAGACATCAATCACGAAATAGGCACAAAAGAAAGATCAGCATAACAACTGAACTATCAAAATATCATCACAATCAGCCAAAGAACTGCTGTCCCGTTTCCACATAACCGTTACAAGTCTTAATTCACAATATTTGCAAAGTTAGAAATACAAATAGCTTACTGCTGATATGACATACTGTTATCCTTTCCACGCCTTTCATTAATAATAAATGCAAGGATGAAACTAACTGAAATGTAAACCCATTACCTTCCTTTCAGTTCATGCATCATATTAGATTCCAAGCAATCAAGCACAGACAAGAAAGCGAACAACAATGCATATAGTCGCTCATATCTAAGCACTACAAGATTCGTTATCAACGAATTATAGATTTCCAACTGAATGAAAGAAGAACAGATCATTTTTCCAAGTCATTCATCCATGTCCCTATTTCTTTCCACATGACTGTCCTAAAAATGGAATCCAAACGAGACACAAATCAAGATAACAGTTCAGAGTGAAACTTACAAAATCCATTCGGAATTCACTTTCCGGCAAAGCAAGAATAATTTCATTTATAATCCGCTTTAAATGAAAACAGGGAAGAATTCATCATCCATATCCATATTTCATTTGAATCAGGCTCATATGAAAATCTGAAATAGGTTAGTACAACATTGTGTTCATCCTAGATCAAACAGTATAAGGATGCATACCATATATTTACCGTACTAAAAGAAACCATATTTCTTTCACTGTATGTTAAACAGATAAACAGTTATACAATCATGCAGTCAATTAATCACATGATTTCCTAATCCTATGAACGTATCCCATTCAAAATAACATTTTATTCATTGCTGTTACCTACAGCAAGTCCAATAATCACATGACTACGGATTTCACCAAGTCAGAACAACAGACAGAAGAAGAATTCCCTTCCAATAAATGATTCTACCCAATCCATTTTCCAAGTTCATGATAGTATACGAATCTTCAGAATGCAAAAATCAGATGTCATTACCTTTATCAAAGTAAACCGTACAGGGTGTTAAATACATGGATCTGATACAGTCAAGACAACCCACACAACAAGACAAAATTTCCATGCATTTATTCTTTTGTTCAGCAATCCAAGGCTAAGTCGTAATCACCAAAACAGTCCGATCTTAAAAGACCGATCAGCATCAATAAACACAACTAATCATCATACCTTCTTAGCAAGAACACCGTATATTCATTATAAATTCAGAAGGAAAACTATTTCTTTTCTAGCTCCCACGAATACTCATTCGTATTCGTCAATTCACATAAAAGAAGAAACACAACAATAATTGTATTACTAGCATATCCGTCTAATCGAGTTCACAATACTCAGATAAAACTCTAATGCCAATTCCTTTAAAATACAAAATGCTATTTCCTTCTAATCCGGAACAACAGAGAAGGAAAAAGAAAAGTTTTATTTCTTTTAAGCAAGAAAGAGGAAGAAACAACAAAACGTGTTATCATTTCTTTCTCCAAAGCAATTCGTATGCTCATACAAAACCCAAATGCCATTTTCATTAAAATCCAAAATAGCAGAAGGAAAAAGAATCCTATTTCCTTAAAAAAATTTAGTAAAGAATACGACTTCAAACAACTCGCACTTACAATCAAATGGAGATTTCATTCCATAAGATCATTTAAAAAAATTATCCATTCTAAATATTTTTAACAACCATCTCAAAATTAATTTACTCTCAATTTGAGTCATATTCAAAACCATAATTTCTTATAGTTTTAGTAAGGAACATCCTCAATACTGTCAACAAACCAACATAATACGACTGTATTACAATTCCTTTAAGCATGCAAGGACAGTTCCAAACTCAACAGCAAGAAAACGGTTACACAGTAAGGAGAACAACTCATACGGGCTGTTCCGATTTCATACAACATGAACAGAGAAAGAAACACCTATTTCAAATCCTCCAAACTATCAACAACCAGTACAACAACTCATATTCCAACTCGATTCATGCAAAGACAAATCAAAGCCTAGCAACCAGAAGCGATTCTACTTAACGTTTCCAAGAAAAGAAAGCAAGAATCAACGAAATCCAAATCATATCGACTTGACAACAATCACATAATCCAAAACCCAAGAGCAGGGTTGTTTTAATGAGACACTTAGACAAAGCAAGAATTTTTAAAGAGAAGGGCTTAACATGCCTGTGATCTCTTTTCCAGAACTCGAAGAAAGCTTCGTTTTCCGAATTATTTCCTTCCACAGCGACAACAAAAACTTCCCAACACTCCTTTCTTCTTCAGGCTTAGCAACAACCTCAAAATCTCCAAGAACAGTGACAAATCCCAAGAGCTGGTTTGACTGAACCAGACCAGAAAAACCAAATGCAGAGCAACTTTGCAAAAGCCCGAATCAACAAAATGAAAATCAAAATTCCCTCATACACTTTCCAAGGTGAGCTGGTCGCGAGGACCAAGAACACTTAATGCATTAAAGGCTCTGCCTTTTCCCAACTTCCCACGCCACTGCCAACTTGAGTTGGCGATCTCTAAATTTCAAATTTCCCATGCAAAACCGAATTTGGCTCTATCTCCAAATAGATACCTCCGTTTCTTACCTGCCCCGCCAAAACTGGCGCTGTCCACGTATGGACTTTCCATTAAATGCTAATGAATACTCCCCTCCATCCTTATCCTCTCCCTCCAAGGGTCTACGCGCCCCTTTAGATTAGGATTAGTTTAGGTTGCCCATTAGTGTTCAACCTAGGTCATAGTTTAGCCTTAGGTTATTAGGACTTAGGTTTATTTTCCCCCTTTTTTTTTTGTAATTTAAAAATCCACTTAGGATAGTAGTTTAGGATGCATGTTAGGACTTAGGATTAGCTTAGGGTTTAATTCATACTAACCACTAACACTAATCAACCCCTAACCCAATCTCTCAACTAACTCCCGTAACTATCTGTGCAGGACGTCCAGTCCTTTGGATCACATGCCAAGGCCACCCGTGTCCAGGCATTTCTTGCCTCACGAGGTCCCAAGTTCGACAGTACAGGGTTCAAGAATCGAACCCCTGTCGTTGGCAATTTATACTGTGTGCCACCTTCATATCAACCTTGGTTCGGAGTAAATCGACAAAGAAATCACAAGAAGACCTCGATACTTTGGATCAATGAAATTGATTCAAGGTGTGCTGTCAATCAACAACGAGATTTAGCAAGTATCGACGACAATTTGTCGTTACATCAGCAAACATGCAAGTACAATAACTATTGTCCTATGCATAAATCACAAAGATGCAAGAATCCAAGTTTAGCAACACATTCTCTTAAGATCAGAACATATCTTAACATGTTTGCCTTCATTTTAGAAGTTATAACAGTATGAAAAACATTCACCAAGATAAATTACAAAATCAGAGTGTTACACTTTCTATGTTTCACTAATCATTGGAAATCGGTTAGTGCACAATTGCATGATAGATTCTAAGGGCAAGTAGCTCGGTGATGCCTAAACAAATAGTTGATCACTAGGGCTCCAGATGAAACCATATCCAAAGGGGTAGTGCAGCTGGATGGGACAAAAGAGTAACAATAGTTGGGGTGATTAGAAACATGAGTCTTACCTTGCATGCATGTCCAAATGTTGTTGTTTCACAAGATGTATCGAGTTATAGACCTTCCACCACTCTTTTCCCTTTGCTTGTCAAGGGACTTCACAGCCAAGATTGGAGGATATTTGTCTGCTGATTGGTCACACTATTCGAATGAGGTATGGAACCAAAGCTACAATCAGTCTAAACCTATTGCAAACTTCCACATTGAGCCTTACACTCCAAGTCGATTAACGCCAATTGTTCATCATTTGATCAAGAAGACAACCCAAGCACCGATGAAGCCGACACCAAGGTTGGGAGCATCCCTCGATCTAACTCTTGATGAATGGGCAAAACAAGGTACATGCTTTTGATCCTTATCAAGAAGTGGAAGAATCTGAGCTAGGGGTCTATTGCATACATGAAGAAAATCAGCCTATTCCTAGCATCACCAAGCCAAACCATGAAGATGACAATGAGGTATGGTAGCTATTTTTTGATGGATCAAGGAGTAGATAAGGTGCAGGAGGTGGAGCCATGCTTGTTTCACCTCAAGGAGTAAAGTACTATTCAGCTTTTAGATTTCAGTTTGCATGCTCCAATAACACTGCTGAATATGAAGCCTTGGTGCAAGGGATGCATTGGGCAATCAAGAAGAAAATAAAGAACTTGCAAGTCTTTGGTGACAGTGAATTGATTGTAAATCAGGTCAAGGGACAACATGCTACCAAGAATGATCTACTCAGGTGCTACAAGAATAGGGTGTGGGACCTCATGGAAGATTTTGAGGGTTTTGGCATCAAATCCATTCCTAGGAAAGAGAATCAAGCTGCTGACAGGCTTGCAGCAGTAGGGGCAGCCTTTGACATTGTGGAAAGCATTCAAAAAGACAAGGTATAGCCAAACATCCACGTGATTGTGAGGCCTTCAGTGCCAGATAACAATGTCAGTTGGCAAGTGTTTGAGAATGACCATAAATCATCCATTTCTTGCAAGAAGAAGCTGAGTTCTCAGCTAAGAATCAAGAAAAGTTGGAACAACAGTATGGTGACCAGGTGGTACAGCTGAGAACTAACAAGCTGCCCAAGGGACTTATCACTTTGGAGTCCATTTTTAATCCCAATGATCAGTTTAGAAAGGAGAAAGCAAACATTCAGGTCAAGAGAGAGGATTCAGTATCCATCTTGGTAGAAGAGAACAAACCATTGCAAATTGGAAAGATGACAACTGAACAAGAAAGGTATGAATTCATGCAGTTGTGTCAAGAATTCCCAGATGTGTTTGCTTGGAGCTACGAAGATTTGAAAGGTTTCAATCCCAACTTAGCTCAGCATACCATTGAATTGGATCCAAATACTAAGCCTGTCAGGTAGAAACAAAGACCAGTCAATCCACACATGGAGCCTCTCATGAGGAAAGAATTGGACAAGTTGATTGAGTCAAGAATCATATTCCCAATCAAGCATTCTAGTTGGGTTGCCAACTTGGTTCCAGTTAGAAAGAAGAGTGGAGAGATCAGATTGTGTGTTGATTTTAGAGACTTAAATAGAGCATCTCTCAAGGACCATTACCCACTCCCTTCCATGGAGCAAATCTTGCAAGTTGTGGCTGGCTCCGAGAGGTTTTCACTACTTGATGGCTACTCCGGCTACAATCAAATTATGGTGAAGGAAGAAGACCAGTTCAAGATAACCTTCACAACCAAATGGGGACTTTTGCATATAGGAAAATGCCATTTGGGCTGTCCAACACTGGTGCTACCTTCCAAAGGGCAATGGACATGGTGTTCAAAGGTTTGATTAACAACGTGGTGCTGATTTACCTTGATGATATCACTATTTTTTCCAAAAATGCAGCAGACCACCTCTCTCATTTGAGACAAGTTTTCACGAGGTGCAGGAGATTTGGAGTGTCTTTAAATCCTAGAAAGTGTATCTTTCTTGCACATGAAGGAAAGCTCCTTTGCCATATTTTCTCCAAAGAAGGATTAGCAATTGATCCAGAGAGGGTTGAAGCCATAAGAGCCTTACTATTGCCAAGTCACAAGAAAGCCCTTCGTAGTTTCTTGGGGAGGATAAACTTTGTTCAGAGGTTTGTCCCAGATTTTGCAGCCCTTGTCAAGCCCATCACCAAAATGTTAAAGAAGAGCATGGTTTTCAAGTGGATAGCAGAAGGCAAGGAGAGTTTTGAAGCAATCAAAGAAGCCATTTCTCAAGCACCAACTCTCATCAACCCGGACTTCTCCAAGGATTTCATCCTCTATGCATTTGGAGGTAATGACACTATTTTTGCCATTTTGGTACAACAGAATAAGGATAATGATGAGCAGCCAATTGCCTTCTTCAGCCAGAGCCTAGATGACTATGAGGTGAAGTATTCTTTTATTGAGAAGCATGTGCTGGCAGTAATCAAAAGCTTGAAGAAATTCAAGCATTTAGTCTCGAACAACAAGGTCCAGTTGCTGGTCTCACATGCTGGGGTTAAGGACTTCCTCCTCAACAAAGATTTGAACGAGAAAAGGGCAGGTTGGATCACCCATGTCATGGAGTATGACATTGAGATCAAGATCACCAAGCTGGTAAGAGGGAAAGGATTGTGTGAGCAGCTGGTTTTGGGGAAGCAAAAAGAAGTATGCAATGAAGAAGAGGTTGTTTTGACAGTCCAGGACAGCCATGAGCCAAGTGGCAATCAAGAAGAAGACAATGCTGCCCCCACTCCTTGCTGGACCCAAGGTATTATACACTTCCTAAGCACAGGCCTATGCCCCCCGGAGATGAACAAGACCCAAAGAAGACACTTCAGATTGCAGGCTGTCCCATATGCCATTGTTGATGGAGTTTTGTTCAAGAAAGATGTGAATGGAGTGCTGCTGAGATGCATTAGCACAAATCAGATTCATAGGGTATTGGAAGAGTTCCATGGTGGACCAGATGGTGGTCATTTTGCACCAAGAGTGATAGCTCTAAAAATCATGAAGGCTGGTTATTATTGGCCTAAAATTTATTGATTGCTATGCATGGATTAAGAGGTGTAAGAATTATGCATTCTTCATAGGAAAAGAGAGACTTGATGCCCTTCCATTGCATCCAATCTCAGTTGACCAGCCATTCATGCAATGGGGTTTGGACTTCATTAGAGTCATTAATCCCAATTCAAGTCAAGGGCACAAATGGATTTTGACAGCCACGGACTACTTCACCAAATGGACTGAAGCAGTAGCACTCAAAGAAGCAAATGAGTCCAACATCTTAGACTTTTATGAGGGGATAGCGACCATATTTGGTATACCTGCTACAATAATCTCAGATAATGCATTGGCATTCATTGGATCCAAGGTGACTGAGTGGGCTGTCAAGAATGGGATCTACCTAAGCACTTCATCAAACTATTACCCTCAAGGTAATGGCCAGGCCGAGTCTACAAACAAGAACTTGTTGAGGATCATTAGGAGGACTCTTGATGAGAATCAAAGGTCTTGGCATACCAAACTGAAATCAGCCTTATGGGCTGATAGGATAACTCCCAAGAGATCCACAGGTAACTCTCCATTCAAACTTGTCTATGGAAGAGAGGCAATCTTGCCCATGTCACTTGAGTTGCCAACATTGGAACTCATGAAGCAATTAGAGTTGCTAGAGTTTGAGCCCATGGAGGTGAGATATGCAGAGTTGATGGAGCTGCACAGGTCGAAATTAGGCATCCCAAGCAATGGAAAAGGATCAAGCTTTGATCAAAAAGACCTTTGATAGGAAGGCCAAGGATAGATCTTTTCAGGTTGGAGATCTAGTGTTGAAATGGGATGTGGATAGAGCAAAACCGGGAAGGCATTCAAAATTTGATGCCATTTGGAGTGGCCCATACATGGTCACGAAGTGCAAGAACAACAATGCTTTCCAATTGGCCTCATTGGATGGTGAAGAACTGCAGATTCCAGTCAATGGAATCTATCTCAAGCATTGCTTCTAGAGGGAAATTTACCACCTTGTAAATATTAGATTAGATTTTCATTCCTCCAAGTGCTTTGCACATTGTTTTGTTGTAGGTTAGTTTTGCTTTCCCTAAGTGCTTTGGCACAACTTGTTGTCCCTGGAGATGTTTTGTAGTCCTTGCTTCCATCATGTGATATTCCATCTTCCTCCTTGCACATTCTAAGTCAGTTGGGGTTCTAAACAGAATATTTGATGGCTCCATGCCCAATGGACTGCTTCAGGCTACTGGTACTTTCATCTAGCAGGTAGATGACCCCTCTGAGTCGCCAAAATTGTTATCCAAAATGTGCCCCAGCTCATTTTTTGTGGCTAACTCCTTGTGTTCTTACCTCTCTTGTGCCTCAATCCACATTTTTTGATTTTAAGGTACTCAAGGATTTCTGGAAATGGCACCATCAGATAGAGCTCTCTCTCAACTTTCCAGAAAGGTAAAGTTTGCCTCCTAACTCCTTATATTTTTCAAGTTATGGCTCGGCGGAGTTTTTGTGGAAAATTTTCCCATTTGAGGCCCGCAGCCAATAGGAAGCTGCCATGTGGCATCCGACCAATGGAGCGCGGGGAATTTTTTAAAATTTTCAAAGACAAAAAAACGGTAAAATTTGAAAAAATTTCCAAACCGATCCGTTTTTGTGCGATTTTGCCCTAAATATTCAAACAATCATATCTTGTGATCCAGCTCGATTTTCGCGTTCTTTATATCATTGGAAAGATGTTAAAATTCTCTACATGATTCCATGGTCAATTTTAATTTTGGTTCAGTTTGGAGAGAGAAAATTCAAAAACGGTTCTGGTACATGTCCATGGCTAAAAATGACATTTCAACAACCAAATTTAATACAGAATGGGTCACATTCTTCTCCAATATGGTCAAAAATGATAGTGTATGGGTTTGTAAGGTCCTCCATGCTATTTTAATGCATTTTCCATCAATGAGGAATGGGCTCCCACGTTTTTATGTTTTCTCTCTCTAGGCTCGACCCATGCACTTATGTAAAAGCCGATTTGGTTCATTTCTTCATGGTTGAACACTTTTTGGCATTGCAAAACTTCTTCTTTCACATCCGCAAGTGATAGTTGTAAGAATCGGACATTTTCACGGTTTGTAACAAGTTTATACCTCTTTGATGGTGGAATGTAAGAGATTTTTACATGGAATTGACGGTCTGAAACTCGTGAATGCTTTCGAGTCCTCTGTTTGTATTGTTTTACTTCATTTTAAGACCTCTAATTACATCTATCGGCTTGTGTATTTTTCCCTTGTTGCATTTCATGAATTTGTGTCTATTTACATGGCAAAAATGTTTCACCACTCCTTTTGGTGCATCACCATCTTTAGTTTAGTTTCATTTTTGCATTTTTATCCTGTCTCCTTGCGATCTAGGGTAAAATTAGGATCTAGAACCTCTGCAGTTGTGCAAAAATGATAGATCTATCGGAGGAGTTTGAGGAACCAGCCTCTAATCTAGAGATTCCTCTCTCATTTTACAAGTCCCACACTTGGAGAGAGGTTTCAATGTTGTGCAATCACACTGCTTGGATGCCTAAACATCAACTTAGAAACCTGATTTGCATCTAGGGGTCTTCTTGATTTGCAACAAAAACACCCACATGCACAAGCACACAAACACCCACATGCACACACACGCACACGCACATGCACACGCAAGCACACGTGCACACACACGCGCATGCACACTCACACGCACACACACACTCTTACATGCACACGCACCAACTGGCACACGTAAACACACATGCACACACACACGCACTCATTAATGCACAAGTACACGTATACACACATGTATGCACACACACATACACACCCACATGCACACACACACGCATATGCACATGCACACACACACACACACACACGTGCACGCACATAAACAAAGACATGAACACGTGCCGCACACACAAATGCACATGCACACGCACTCACTAACACACAAGTACACGCATGCATACCCACATAGCCCATACATGCACATGCACAAGCACATGTAAAACACACACGTGCACGCACATAAACAAACACATGAACATGCACACGCACACGCACACATGCTCATGCCCATGCACACGACTATGCACGGAAACATGCATACGCACACGCACATGCACGCACACGCACGCGCACATGCACACACACACACACACACGCGCGAGGACGCACACGGACATACGCATATGCACACTCACACGTGCACGCACACGCCAATGCACATGCCAACGCACACGCACACACCAACATACACACAACTACACGCACACTCACATGCACACACACCCGCACATGGACACACACACACACACATACACACACACGCAAATGCACACACACACGCACATGCACACACATATGAAAAAGCACACGCACGCACATGCACACGCACACGCACACAAACGCGCACGCGCACCCGCACATGCACATTTGCAGCATGCACAAGCACACACACACAAATATGCAAACACACACACACACACACACACACACACACACACACACACACAGATGCATGCACACACACATGCACACATACATGGACACACACACATGCATGTGCAGCACTTTGCACACACGCACACGCACAAGCACACGAACAAGCACACAAAAACCCACACGCACACACACGCACATGCATGTGCACGCACACTCACACACACTCTTATGCCCACACACATGCCCACACACATGCACACGCACTCGCACACACACACACGCACACACGCACACCCACACTGCACTCCACACGAAAAAATACATAGACACTGCATGCGGATGTGCATGCTCAACCGACACACACATGCACACACACATGCACATGCACACACAAGCACACGTGCGCACAAGCACACGCACATGCAAAGCACACGCACACGCACACACACAAACACACGCACACGCGCACACACATGCACACTTACACGTAGAAAAATACACATACAAACAGAGACACATACACACACTCACACGGACACACACACACACATACTCATACATTGACATGCACACGTAGATGCACACACACACGCACATGCACACACACACGCACACACACACACACACACTGCACAAACATGTGCATGCACAAGCACACACACACATTACACGCACACTCACATGCACACACACCAGCACATGCACACGCACACGCACACGCTCACGCACATGCACACGCACACGTAGATGTGACGCACATGCACACGCACACAAACACGCACATGTACACGTGCGCACACACACACACACGCACATGCACACACACATGCACAAGCACACGCACAAGCACACGCACACGCACACACACACACATGCACATACACACAAACACGCACGCGCACAGCACGCGCAAGACCTGCACACGCACATCCATAGGCACATGCCCATGAAAACACACACGCACCAACTCACACACAACTACACACATGATTGATCACACATGCACATGCACACACATGATTGCAAACACACATGCACACACACACG
>CM031242.1:172063566-172086066 GCA_018340775.1 Taxus wallichiana var. yunnanensis | reverse complement strand
AGCTTGACTTCATGATTGCAATGCTTCCATTGCTTGCAAAGTGGATTGAAGGAATAGAGGTGTATGAGAGGAGTATTCAGCAACCTTGTCAACGGGTAAGCACACCATCTCATGCCTTTTCTTTTCCTCTTTCCCAATCTGTTTTATCTCAGCAGTGTCAAGTTTTAAACTCTCCATCTGCTGTCCCAAGTGTTGAATCCATTTCTCCACCCCCTAGTCTTCCACCTCATCTCAATTCTTCTGTCCTTTTCCCTTCCAAACAGTCATCCCCTCCACAAGAGCTAAATGAAACACCCTCTCCTCCAAAGAAACAAGAGGTTTTACCTCCTCCACCACCACAAAAAATTGCAAAAATCAGTCATGAAGGACAGCAAAAAGAGAAGCCAAACAAGGATGAAGAAATTCAAATTTTGAAGAGTTGGGCTCTTAAATTTGGGATGAAGAAGATCCCTTTGCTGATGAAACCTTCAGAAGAGGTTGGAGTTACAGAACAAATGGTGGTCAGGACTGATTTTGTTGCAGCAGAAGAAGAGCAAAAAGGAGTTGCAGATCAGCAATCAATTTGTTCAAAATATAGTGTCCATGTTGGCACCCTATTTGAAGGAAATGCTGATCCAATTCAAATTACAAAAATCAGTCATGAGGGACAGCAAGAGGAAGGAGAAGCTGCTCCAAATCCAAAAGAAGAGGAGCACATTCCAGCTGTGGGGGAGAAAAGTGCAGATCCAAAGGCTTTGAGCACAAAGCAGGTTATAGAAGAACCTTCAGTTCTTCTCTCTACTTCATCTCTCTCAAGTTCTAGTACTGAAGAAGAGTTTGATCCCTCAAACTCAATGCTGGAGGATGAAAGAAACCATGGTGATCAAGTTGCAGATCAAGAGAACACCATGGGAGAGGTTGAACATTTGCAGCAGGACAACAATGAGGCAGTTTACCTATCTGATTTGGAGGATTGTTTTGATGAAGAAGAACCGGTTGAGTTTCCACCATTCTCTCTTTCATCATCCATCTTCCAAACACAAGAGCCTGTTGTCATGGAGGAGAGTATTCATTTGCAGCAGCTTGCATCTTATAGAAGCTCTTTGGAACCAAGATTGGAAGATTTTAATCTTTCATGTCCTTCATTGGAGGAAGAGAAAGGGCAGAAGGGTTCTACCATTGCTTCCACACCATCCATTCAAGGTCTACAAGAGAACTCCATTCTTGGAGTTGAAAATCAGAATTATGGGCATACTCATGGATCGGACCTTGCCCAATCGGTATTTAGCTTCATTGGAGCCAAAGGAGAAGCCACAACTAGTCATGCTTGCTTCTAAGCATGAGGATGAGCTGCAAAGTTCCAAGGATCAGCTGTCATACCTCTCCAATCCAAATGCAAAGCAACTAAAAGAGGTATTGGATTTGTTTTTAGTTGACACCTTGCTAATTTGGGTAGAAGACCAGCTTCTTGTTGATTTTCCACTCATCCAATCAGCCATACTCAGCTCCAAATCATTTGCATGGCTGCCAATTTTGAAGAAAGGAAGCTATTTTGCACAACCAGTTGCAGGGTTCATTTAGCTCACCTTTGCTTCCAGTTAGAGTAGAGTAGGTAGGTTTGCTTTCAGTAGAAGAAGTGCTTGTGCACACTCTGCATGTTCCATTTGGAGCATGTATGATTTTCAGTTTGTACATAGTTTTGGTGCTGCTGGTTTCACTCTTGCACAGTTCATTTTGATGGCATTTTGGTGGGAACAACTCCATGTCCAGTGGGATTCAAGTGGTTCAGAGGGAAGTTTTCAAAGTTCAGATCAGTTTTCAGGCTACTACTCATGACTCCATGCCCAATGGATTGCTTCAGGCTACTGATCATTCATCCAGTAGGCAGATGACCCCTCTGAGTCACCAAAATTGTTATCCAAATGTGCCCCCTGCTCATTTTGTGGCTAACTCCCTTTCATTCTTTCCTTCTATTGTGCCTCAGTCATAAATTTTTACTTTTTAGGCACTCAAAACCTTCTAGAAATGACACCATTGGATAGAGCTCTTTCTCAACTTTCTAGAAAGGTAAAGATTTCCTCCTAACTCCACGTATTTTTCAAGTTATGGCTCGGCGGAGTTTTTGTGGGAAATTTTCCCTTGCAAGGTCTGCAGCCAATCAGAACTCGCCACGTGTCCAGGTCAAAAATATCAAAGCGATCCGATTTTGGCCTATTTTTGCCCTAAAACTTCAAATCGCCATAACTTTCGATCCAGAGCTCGGATTTTCACGTTCTTTATATCAATGGAAAGCTGGTGAAATGCTCTACAAGATTCCATGGTCAATTTTGAATTTTGGTTTAGTTTGGAGGGAGAAAATCAAAAAACACTTCTGGTACGTGCCCATGGACAGAACTGACGTTTCAACAACCAATTTTAATGCAAAATGGGTCGCATTCTTCTCCAACATGGTCAAAAATGTCAGGGCATGGGTTTGTAAGGACCTCCATGCTGTTTTTAATGCATTTTGGTCAATGGGGAATGGCTCCCACATTTTTTCACATTTTCTCTCTCCTGGGCTCGACCCATGCCTTTGTAAAAAGCGGTTTGGCTCATTTTTCAAAGGGGAACACTTTTTTACACAACAAGCTTCTATTTTCACTTTCAACAAGTGATTTTGGCAAGTATCAGACCTTCCAGGGATTGTAACAGGTTTTTCTACCTCTTTGGTGTTGGAATACAAGGATTTTGATGTTGAAAATCACAATGCAGGCTCTGTGAATGCTTTCAGTCCTTTGTATGTGTTGTTTGCTTCATTTCAAACCCTTGTTTACAGCTTATCAACTTGTGCATGATGTTTTATGTTGCAATTTCTGATTTGTGTCAATTTGCATGAGCAAGAAGTGCTCACCACTCCTTTGGTGTATCACCCTTATCAGTTTAGTTTTAATTTTTGCATTTCTTATCCCTGTCTCCTTGCAAATTAAGATAAAATTAGGATCTGAACCTCTGCAGTTGTGCAAATAATAGATCTGATCAGAGGAGTTTGAGGAACCAGCCTCTAATCTAGAGATTCCTCTCTCATTTTACAAGTCCCACACTTGGAGAGAGGTTTCAATGTTGTGCAATCACACTGGATGCCTGAAACATCAACTTAGAAACCTGATTTGCATCCAGGGGTGCTGCTGATTTGCAACAATAGTTTTGGCACGCCCGGTGGGACCTTAGAGGTCTTCCACTTCATCTTTTGCAGGTTGGTGTGTTCCTGTGAAGATTTCAGCCTTTGGAGGCACTTGCAAACACATCTGGCGACTCCATCTGATCAGCAACCCATTTCTGAAGTTGCAGACCTATTTTTCATCCATTTCCATCCATTATTCTTTCCATCTCTTTCATTCTTTTCCATTCCATGAAGTTGTGCAATCATGACTTCATTTCCATCATGGAACTCACATTTACAACAGCAGCAATGTTTCCCACCTCCAACATGTTTTTTAAATCCTCCAAATCAGCATTTTGAACAAATTCAAAATCAGCATACATACCCATATGAGCAGCAATGCCAAAATCAGTTTGGCTATGGAGCTTTCCAAGAGCAAGGGTGTGCATACAATGAAGACAATCAGATGCAAGATGCTGGTCTGTTGGAGAAAATCCAAAAGATGGAGGTAAACATGGTGCAATCCAGGGCTCAAGCACAAATGAAAGCATTTGGAATCGGTTGTGGAGCACCCTGTCCATGGGTGGGACCTTTCCCAAGGCATTACAACCCTCAAGAGAAGCTTGACTTCATGATTGCAATGCTGCCATTGCTTGCAAAGTGGATTGAAGGAATAGAGGTGTATGAGAGGAGTATTCAGTAACCTTGTCAATGGGTAAGCACACCATCTCATGCCTTTTCTTTTCCTCTTTCCCAATCTGTTTTATCTCAGCAGTGTCAAGTTTTAAACTCTCCATCTGCTGTCCCAAGTGTTGAATCCATTTCTCCACCCCCTAGTCTTCCACCTCATCTCAATTCTTCTGTCCTTTTCCCTTCCAAACAGTCATCCCCTCCACAAGAGCTAAATGAAACACCCTCTCCTCCAAAGAAACAAGAGGTTTTACCTCCTCCACCACCACAAAAAATTACAAAAATCAGTCATGAAGGACAACAAAAAGAGAAGCCAAACAAGGATGAAGAAATTCAAATTTTGAAGAGTTGGGCTCTTAAATTTGGGATGAAGAAGATCCCTTTGCTGATGAAACCTTCAGAAGAGGTTGGAGTTACAGAACAAATGGTGGTCGGGACTGATTTTGTTGCAGCGAGAGAAGAGCAAAAAGGAGTTGCGATCAGCATCAATTTGTTAAGAATATAGTGTCCATGTTGGCACCCTATTTGAAGGAAATGCTGATCCAATTCAAATTGCAAAAATCAGTCATGAGGGACAGCAAGAGGAAGGAGAAGCTGCTCCAAATCCAAAAGAAGAGGAGCACATTCCAGCTATGGGGGAGAAAGTGCGAGATCTAAAGCTTTGAGCACAAAGCGAGTTATAGAAGAACCTTCAGTTCTTCTCTCTACTTCATCTCTCTCAAGTTCTAGTACTGAAGAAGAGTTTGATCCCTCAAACTCAATGCTGGAGGATGAAAGAAACCATGGTGATCAAGTTGCAGATCAAGAGAATGCCATGGGAGAGGTTGAACATTTGCAACAGGACAACAATGAGGTAGTTTACCTATCTGATTTGGAGGATTGTTTTGATGAAGAAGAACCGGTTGAGTTTCCACCATTCTCTCTTTCATCATCCATCTTCCAAACACAAGAGCCTGTTGTCATGGAGGAGAGTATTCATTTGCAGCAGCTTGCATCTTATAGAAGCTCTTTGGAACCAAGATTGGAAGATTTTAATCTTTCATGTCCTTCATTGGAGGAAGAGAAAGGGCAGAAGGGTTCTACCATTGCTTCCACACCATCCATTCAAGGTCTACAAGAGAACTCCATTCTTGGAGTTGAAAATCAGAATTATGGGCATACTCAACGGATCAGACCTTGCCCAATCAGGTATTTGGCTTCATTGGAGCCAAAGGAGAAGCCACAACTAGTCATGCTTGCTTCTAAGCATGAGGATGAGCTGCAAAGTTCCAAGGATCAGCTGTCATACCTCTCCAATCCAAATGCAGAGCAACTAAAAGAGGTATTGGATTTGTTTTTAGTTGACACCTTGCTAATTTGGGTAGAAGACCAGCTTCTTATTGATTTTCCACTCATCCAATCAGCCATACTCAACTCCAAATCATTTGCATGGCTGCCAATTTTGAAGAAAGGAAGCTATTTTGCACAACCAGTTGTAGGGTTCATTTAGCTCACCTTTGCTTCCAGTTAGAGTAGAGTAGGTAGGTTTGCTTTCAGTAGAAGAAGTGCTTGTGCACACTCTGCATGTTCCATTTGGAGCATGTATGATTTTCAGTTTGTACATAGTTTTGGTGCTGCTGGTTTCGCTCTTGCACAGTTCATTTTGATGGCATTTTGGTGGGAACAACTCCATGTCCAGTGGGATTCAAGCGGTTCAGAGGGAAGTTTTCAAAGTTTAGATCAGTTTTCAGGCTACTACTCATGACTCCATGCCCAATGGATTGCTTCAGGCTACTGATCATTCATCCAATGAGGCAGATGACCCCTCTGAGTCACCAAAATTGTTATCCAAATGTGCCCCCTGCTCATTTTGTGGCTAACTCCCTTTCATTCTTTCCTTCTATTGTGCCTCAGTCATAAATTTTTACTTTTTAGGCACTCAAAACCTTCTGGAAATGACACCATTGGATAGAGCTCTTTCTCAGCTTTCTAGAAAGGTAAAGATTTCCTCCTAACTCCACGTATTTTTCAAGTTATGGCTCGGCGGAGTTTTTGTGGGAAATTTTCCCTTGCAAGGTCCGCAGCCAATCAGAACTCGCCACGTGTCCAGGTCAAAAATATCAAAGCGATCCGATTTTGGCCTATTTTTGCCCTAAAACTTCAAATCGCCATAACTTTCGATCCAGAGCTCGGATTTTCACGTTCTTTATATCAATGGAAAGCTGGTGAAATGCTCTACAAGATTCCATGGTCAATTTTGAATTTTGGTTTAGTTTGGAGGGAGAAAATCAAAAAACACTTCTGGTACGTGCCCATGGATAGAAATGACGTTTCAACAACCAATTTTAATGTAAAATGGGTCGCATTCTTCTCCAACATGGTCAAAAATGTCAGGGCATGGGTTTGTAAGGACCTCCATGCTATTTTTAATGCATTTTGGTCAATGGGGAATGGCTCCCACATTTTTTCATGTTTTCTCTCTCTTGGGCTCGACCCATGCACTGTAAAAGCCGGATTTGGCTCATTTTTCAAAGGGGGAAACACTTTTTTACACACAATGAACTTCATTTTCACTTTGACAAGTGATTTTGGCAAGTATCAGACCTTCCAGGGATTGTAACAGGTTTTTTTGCCTCTTTGGTGTTGGAATACAAGGATTTTGATGTTGAAAATCACAATGCAGGCTCTGTGAATGCTTTCAGTCCTTTGTATGTGTTGTTTGCTTCATTTCAAACCCTTGTTTACAGCTTATCAACCTGTGCATGATGTTTTATGTTGCAATTTCTGATTTGTGTCAATTTTCATGAGCAAGAAGTGCTCACCACTCCTTTGGTGTATCACCCTTATCAGTTTAGTTTTAATTTTTACATTTCTTATCCCTGTCTCCTTGCAAATTAAGATAAAATTAGGATCTGAACCTCTGCAGTTGTGCAAATAATAGATCTGATTTGAGGAGTTTGAGGAACCCGACCTCTAATCTGAGATTCCTCTCTCATTTTACAAGTCCCACACTTGAGAGAGGTTTGAATGTTGTGCAATCACATTGGATGCCTCGAAACATCAACTTAGAAACTTGATTTGCATCTCTCATGATTACACAACAACATATGTATATCACGCACATGCACATGCAAACGGACACACACACACACACACACACATGCATAAACACATGCACATGCACACGCTCATGCATAAACACACGCACATGCACACGCAAGCACACACATAAGGACATGCACATGCACTCACACGCACAAGCACACAGCGGATGCACACGTACTGCGTACACACAAGCACACACACAAGAACAAGCCCATGCGTACGCAAATGCACACACATACGCAAACGCACACGCATACACATGCACGAACATGCACACACATACGCACACGCAAAGAATGCACACGCACACGCACACGAACACGCACACGCAAATGCACACGCAAATGTACACGCAACGCTCACGCACACGCACATACAGCGCACATGTGCACACACACGCATGCATAACCACATGCACAGGGCCATGCACAAGCACGCACACACACACACAAAACACATTTACACACAAACAAACATACACACACACACACGCACACGCACCAACCAACAACAACATGCACACTCACACGCGCACACACGCACACATGCACACGCACACGCACACGCCCACACACACACATAGGCATAGGCACATGTATATGCACACACACACGCACATGCAAACGTGCACGCACACACAAAACGTAAACACATGCACACACACACACATGCGCATGCACACGCACATGAATATGCAAACAGAACATGACGACATAGACAAACACACGCATAAACACACACACACGCACATGTTCATGCATAAACACATGCACACGTACACGCAGCACACACACACACATGCACATGCATAAGCACACGCACATGCACCACGCGTGCGGACACACACACGCACACATGCAAACGCATACGCACACGTAAATGCACACGCACATGCACACGCACATGCACACGCACACGCACACACACATGCTCACGCACACACATGTACAGCGCACATGTGCACACACACATACACACACACACGCACACACACATGCACGCATAACCACATGCACATGCACAGCACAAACACACGCACACACACGCACATGCCTACACACACTCTTAGGCACAGGACACATGTATATGCACACACACACGCACATGCACACACACACGCACACGCACACGCACATGCACACACACACGCACACGCACACACACACACACATGCATATGAAAACGGACACACACACGCATAAACACACACACACTCACACGCTCACGCACAAACACATGCACACGTACACACAAGCACACACACATGCACACATGCACACGCATACGCACAAGCACCAGCGTACGGACATGCACACACGCACACACACATAGAAGAACAAGCCCACACGCACGCACACGCACACGCGCACACACACGCATGCACACACACACACGCACACGCACATGCACACGCACATGCATAGGCACACACATATGCACACGCACATGCACATACACATACACACACATGCACACAAACACGCATGTGCACCAACACACACATAACTACATGGACACTCCAATGCATACACACCTGCACACGCACACGCACATGCACACGCACACACACACGCACACGCACACGGATATGCACATGCACACGCACACGTACATGCACACGCAAAAAGCATACACACATGCACACACACACGCACTCGCTCACACACAAATACATGCATGCACACACACATGCACACGCATACACAGTCCACATGCACAGCATAAGCACACGCACCAACACACGCACACACACACGCACATGCCCATACATGCACACGCACACATGTGCATGCACACACACACACACATGCAAACGGACACACACACAGACACGCACATACATAAACACACGCACACGCACAAGCTCACGCACAAACACATGCACACGCACACGCAAACACACACACAAAGACATGCACACGCACTTGTATGCACATGTACACACACATGCACACATGCACACCTACACACGCAAATGCACAAGTACACACACACTCACCCATGTATACGCACACACCCACACACACGCACATGAACAAGCCCACACGGACGGACATGTGCACACACACGCATACGCACACACACGCATGTACATGCACGCACACACACACACATACACACACATGTACACGCACACACACACACACACGTACATGCACAAGCACACTCACACACACATGCACACTCACATGTACACACACACACACACATGCACACTCACACGCACACACACACACTCACACACGCACACGCACACACACACATGCACACGCACATGCACATGCACACGCACACGCACACATACATGCACACACACACGGACATGCATATGCACACACACATGCACTCGCTCATGCACAAATACACGGATGCCCCGATTTGGCCTGTTATGCCCTAAAACTTCAAATTGCCATATCTTTTGATCCAAAGCTCAGTTTTCACGTTCTTTATATCAATGGAAAGCTGGTAAAATTCTCTAGAAGATTCTGGGGTTATTTTTGTATTTTGGTGGAATTCAGAGAGATAAAATTAAGAAACACTCGACACGTGGTCATGGACCAGAAATGACGTTTCAACCACCGTTTTTAATGAAGAATGGCTCGCATTCTCTTCCAGCATGGTTAAAAATGTCAGGGAATGGGTCTGTCAGGGTGCCCATGCTGTTTTGATGGCATTTTGGTCAATGGTTGAACCCCTTGCACGTTTTCCCGTGTTTATCTCTCCTAGGGTCGTGGTTTGCACTATAAAAGCCAGAATGAGTTCATTTTGTAAAAAGAGACACTTTTTCAGCTCTGCAACTTCCTTTTTCTTCCTCCTTGGTAGAATTTGTGAAGAAATTTTACCTTTCCATGTAATGCAGCACCTTTTCTTACCTCTAGATCACTATAATGTACTGTATTGGATCTGAGATGTTGATATATGTTCTGTGATTAAAATCCTTCAATCCTTTCATATATCTATCATTGCTTTCTTGATCTTTCATTACATTTTGAGCATTTGTGCATGTTTTGTGCTGTGTTTCCTTGTGGATTGTGTATTTCATGTAGCATCAGGTGTCTACAACTCCTTTGGTGCATCACCTATTAGCATTAGTTCTTTCTTTTTGCATTCTCTATCTCTGTCTCCTTGGAATTTAGAGTAGATTTAGGAGTTTAAACCTCTGTAATTGTGCAAGTAAAATAGCTGATCAGAGGAGTTGAGGAACCAACCTCTAATCTGAGATTCCTTTCTCATTTTGCAAGTCCCACACTTGGGGAAAGGATTCAATGTTGTGCAATCACACTGGATGCTAGTATGATCAAACTAGAAATCTGATCAACATCCAGGGGTGTTGCTTGATTTGCAACAACACAAACCTTTATAGATAATCAATGATATGTAAGTATAATTTTGATATTTATCTCACAATTTTAAGAATATAATTACATTAACAAAGATTCCAAAATCAGCAAGTTCATATATTATTTAGATATCCTTTTGGTTGTTTATTACCATGTCTTATATATTTCTTTTAGTAAAAGAGTCCAACTCATAAGAATGAGTTACGATCGACAATACTGTCATCTTTTGCTAATATGCCAAAGATACATTTGACTAGCTAAGATATGTAAGCGTGGTCCAAGCCACTATAAATACAAGTATCAACATTATCTCAACTCCTAATGAGATGCAAGTATCAATTTTTAGCTAACATAGTAATCATCGTAAATGCCAGAAAATATGCCACTCGTTAACCAAGTATTTAAATAACATATTTATCCTTACAGGTTACCTGATAACATAATATATCATGTTATATAATTCAACCTCCACTTGCATATCTCAATTTATGGGTATTAATTATTATTCTATATAATGAAGTTAAATAATTTTCAGGCCGACTTATATCCTTACTATCATACATGGTATGCACAGTCCCATTATGGTAGTTGTCACCTTCCTTTAAGGTTGTGTATGAATCCATTTTAGGGTAGTTCCCTTAACTTCATTATTCATCTGTTTACCTGCCAAAAAGTATTTCAACAAGCTTTGAAGTCAAAGTATAGGATAAATTTATAATTTCCTATTTCAAGCTTTGCTCAATTCATATGCTTGAGGGCCATCACATGTCAATCAAACTCGATGAATGTACACATTCATGAGAGTTCGGTGTATCCAATATTACTTTAACTGATTCGAAGATCCAAGTAGTGCCTCAAACTTAAGCCATATAATTATCCACACAAGCTAACGTCTTGAGTGCTTACCGTATTTGAAAAGGTCACAAAAACCCCATTAACACATGCTTCATGAGCGTTCTCATCTAAAATAAGCTCATAGTAATAATAATAATAGAGGGCCTGGTGAGAGAGCTACTAGTTTTCGCCTTACACAAGATTAGTATGCCAATTTGTATAAACTCTTACATGGCCACACAAATACGAGACTTCCCATACATGTGTTGTAGGTATGGCTTAGAATACCAAGTCGACCCCCAAATGGGTATGTACAAGTTCAACTCCGCTAACCAAGGAACCTCCATGGGAACCCTTGTTTTTTATGACTGTCATAAAGAAAAAACCAATGATGCAGCAAACATTGACACGCTGACCCGCGCCCTCAATATTTCACTGAGAGCTATACGATTAAATCCCAAACCGTATAAACTCGACTGAATCATCCCAGACCTAACCATACCCAAAAACCCATAAGGCAGTATTATTTTATTCTAATTGTATTAAATATTCAAATAAAAATAGGGCCACCAATAGATTAGAAAATCCCAAGCACATATTTAAATACGAAATTCCATGATATTCCAACTTGCAGGCACAATAAAATCACCAAAATAAATCTTATAGTTCACTTGCCCAATTTGATTTAGAAGGATATATATATATGTACTCAAGATTACCCAAAAAAATGGTAATGCACTGTATAAATATATATACACAAAAACAAACAAAACTACCACAAACAGTGCACACGCATGCCCAGACTTCATAAAATAGAAGAAGCAATTTATATTCTAAAAATCATAAAGATTTAACATGAATGAGTTATGATAGTTCAAGCAAATATGATTATAAGTCATTCAAAACCACATCTACAGAATTCAAACAAAAATTGCAGAGATTGATTTACCCAAATGCTAAAGGGGATAAACCATTAAGAGAGAGGGTTAGGGCTTATCATGCCTTTAATGTGCTTCCCAAGACAAGGACACGCCAAACAGGGGCTGCTAATGACAACCCAAGCCTAATTCCATTTTCTTGAGCTTGTTGGGCACCCAAACATCGATCATCTCCACGTTGGCACAGGTAGGAGTTCACGGCGAGGGTAGGTGGTCTTAAATACTTGCCAACATCCTCCCAATGCATGTCCAAAGGGAATGTTAGAGCGAAACATGGACATCCATCCAACACAATCGAAAATTGAATTTTTACTTGTACCGGTGTGGAAGCGCCCACGAGGAAAGTAAATGTTTGATGAATTTCCAATCAAAGAAAAATCCTTGCTTTGCACGGCCGGGAGGAAAACAAAAAAGTTTTCATTTATATATATATATATATATATATATATATATATATTTGAGCTGGTTCAATCCTGCCAATTATATTTGCTTGAAAGTTATTTTCTTTTAAAGCCATTTCAATGGATCTAATCTTCACATGCTGCACCCAACATCCATTGGCATCCGAGATACTTGCTCTAACATCCCATTTAATCATGCTGGGCGGTTTTTCCATAAAGCCACGTATCTTTCAAAAATTTTGTCAACACTTTAGGGCCTTCGAGTACTTCCACATTGAAAAAAAATGTCAACTAAAGAACTTGGACTAAATCATCTGCTGGAATTTATACAGCCCAATGCGTCTTCTTGTAAAAACCACAAAATTTCTTATCTAAATTGGGCATGCGTTGGCAAGGTGGATAGGTTGGAATTCAAACAATTTCCAAGAGATTCAAAAATCAACGCATTGATAGGGAATGATGATAGTGGTTGGGGTGTCTAGCTCTTGCACCCACCAAACTAATTCTGTTTTGACCACATCCGATCGAACATAGCCTCTTTCTCCATGCCTCCATTCTCCCATCTGACATATGCCATTCCAGCACCATGCTCTTTTAAATATTACATCAACTCTTTGTCGACCTAATTAAATATTACAGGTCATAGGTTATATCTATATATATTATTTAAATCATTTTAATCTACAATATTTTGTTTTATTTGAATAATAGTTTATTCTTTTCATTTCATATGATTATTTGGTTATTTTTACTTTTTTCTTTCTTTCTTTCTTTTAAAAAAAAATTATAACGCCTTGATTTTTGTAAGTTATCGTGGTAATTACCTTTCATGAGGTTGTAACTATAGAAATGAAGATAAATATGTTAAGACACATTTTTTTATCTTAGAGGAATGTGTTGCTTTGATCTGGACCCTTGTTTGTTGTAACTTGATACTTGAGACAGAAGTTATTATTGCTTGTGTGATTGCTAATGAGACAACAGACTTGTCGTATGCTTGATGAACTCTATTTGCTGATTGATAACACACCTTGAATCAATTCCATTGATCCAAGGTATGCTTTGTAACCTTCTTATGATCGCTTTGTCGATTTACTTTTAAACCAGACTGAAGGTTGATATAAATGTTGCAGCACCTGATTTTAGGTATGAATATTTGGTACGTAGATGCCAATGAAAAAGGTTCGATTCTCAAACCACACACCGTTGTAACGCTAGACAGCGTAAGATGATAAGGGCTGGATGCAACCGGCACGGGTATGTGGAACTTAGGACGAAATGTCCCGCTTAATGTTGAATATGATCACAAAGGAAAGACTTGATATGGAAACTAGTTAATTAAATATTAGGGGATTAAACCCTAACCTACCCCTAAGTTTTATCCTATACCCTAAACTACTATCCTATATGGATTTTAAATTTTATAAGGATGAAAATAGATGTGAATTCTATTAACCTAGGAACTAGGCGAATGACCTAGATATGGACTATTAAAATCCTAAACTAACCCTAACCTAAGGAAGGGGATGCATAGACCCATGTGGATGGAAAGGATAAGGGGGGAAGGTAGGAAATTTAATGGGATAGTAAATGGAGTCCTTACATGTGCAGCGCCAAGTTTGGCGGGAACATGGAAAAGTTGGAGGCGTCCAACTAGCTATGAAGCTAAACTATGATTTCATGCAAAAATTTGAAATTGGGAACTCGCCAACCTTGAGTCGGCGGTGGCGTGAAAAATTAGGAAAAATAAATGCATTCAATGCATTCAATTACCTTGGTCTTAGCGACCAGCTCACCTTGGAAAGAGGATAGAGGAAAAAGGAAAATTGTTTGTTGCTGTGTGCATTTGGATTTTAGTTGCTCTGCATTTTGTTTCTCCTGGTTCTCATCGAACCATCGTGTTTTATTATTATCTCTCTTTCTTTGGAAAAACAAAGGCTATTCTTGAGCTGTGGAAGTTAGTGACTGGTTGAAAGCTTTGGCCAGGGCGTCGTGGAGAGAAACAACTCCAGTGGGCACGGTTTTCTTCGAACCACAAGAAAAATTAATAGGCATGTTAAGCCCTTCTCCTTAAACCACTTGCTTTTGTTTAATCATCTCATTAAAACAACCCTACTCTTATGATGGGGGTTTTGGTTATTTGATTTGGCTGTTTTGTTGAGATGATTTTGGGTTGAGTCGTTTTCTTTTGCTGTATGCGACTTAAGCATTCTTTGCATAATTATTGAGTGGAATACACTGCCCATGCTGAGTGGATTCGTTTCGATAGTATTGGGGATTCATTCTTTATTTTATGAGTTTGTGCTTATGAATACTTTAGTTGTGCATGTAGAAATTCTGAGTTCTACGCATCCTTGTGAAAATAGGAGGATGAGATGATTTTTTTGTATGTCTGGTTGAACAGTCATTATATGGATGAATACGACTTGAGTATTCTTGTGCGTTTTGAAGAAAATGAGTGTTTTTCTTACTAAAACTATTAATGAACTAGTTTTCTCTTTTGCTGTTGGAAATCTGAAGCTAATGGTAAGTGGATTTTATTGTGTATTATGGATTCGGTCTTATGTAAACAATACTGATAAGGAGATTGTTTTTCTGAATGTTGTACGTGAACGGTTTTTGAAGAACCATGAGAATAATAGATGGAACTATTGGGTGAGTTATTTTCTTGAGGGTATACAGTGCATAGAATATAAATACTTGGAATAGTGGGCTTGTTTCATCGTTTTACTCTCACTTCCTTTTTAAAATGATTAAAAAGCATCCGTGTTTGGTTGAATTCCATGAAAGACTTTGTTTAAAAGAATTAATTCTTGATTCTGGAACTGAGTATCTAGATATTTACCAGATAGATTAGAGTTCACTATTTCAGTCTTCTTTGGATTGGATGATGAATTATTTGCATAAATATGTGATTGTATACCTATACGAACTGCCCTTTAGATTTCTTGTTGTTTCATCAAGGCTAAACTGAAGTGGAATTCTTACTTTGAATGTTTGGAAAATGATTCTTTTTTTTATTATTATGAGGAAGCTCATAATTTTGTAGCTGGTTGTACATTCATGTTGTTCAGGTCTAGCTGAAATGCTGGTTTTGATGAAACGATAGCTGATAAAACTAGATGTGCATTCTTGCTTGTCTATATCTAGACGTGAATGTCTGTAGAGTGAAATGTTTAAAAGGAAATGATTGCGTTTATAGGTTCTTTTGGTACTAATGTTTACGGACCAGTTGCAATGAACTCTGGTCAACATTTTGGAAAGGTAATAGTAGATTTTGAATACTGAAATATACTATTCTGAATGAATTATACTATTGGAATATGTCTATTCTAAATAATGGGTATTTGGATAGACAGTGAGAAGAGGTGATATGATCTTTCTCCCTTTTATTCGATTATTGATTTTCGTTCATTTCTCTTTGGACTGTTATCATTGATTGATATCATGTTTGGATTAAAATTCTCGAGACAATATGAGGAAAGGAAAGAGAGTGTGGATGGATAATTTGAATTAATGTTCGTTTCTTCTCTCTTACAACTAGAAATCTATAATTATTATGGCTTAAATTTTGTATTGCTTTGGTTTAAGCATCTGCATTAATTGTTGTTTACTTTTCTCTTCTACGTTTGATTGTTTGAATTCCGATGAGTTGTATGAAAGAAAAGGAAAGTAGTTCTGTTGAATCTTCATTATACTCTATCTTTTGAATTATAACTATTAATGAGGAATGGAAATTATATCATTTATGCTAGAACAATGATTTGCAAAATTGTGTTTGTAGTTCTTACGATGTTTGTGTCTGGAAATGTTTGATGGAAATTACTCCTTGTAATAATTATTTGGGAAAGAGGGTAGTAATCCTTTGTCTAATTGGGATGGTAATTAGATGATTGAGTTGTTATGTTGTTCATCCTTTTTGGTACTTAATTCTTGAATGATGTTCATATTAATGTTTCATAAAAGCAGGGTTCTTTTATTGAGACAGTTAATTAAAAGCACCTCATTTTAAAGACAAGTGCTTAATATGCTCAGTTCAATGAACTGACCCGTGTAAGTAATTTTGCAGATGAAACTTGAGTATAAATGAAGACATGGTTGTTTTCCGATACTTCTTTGATTAACTGAAGATGGATTGTATTGATAGCTATTACTCCTCCACGAGGAAATGAGAAAGGAAGAAGTTACATTCTTCTATCTTTATGAGTTGTAATGTTGTTTGATATAAACAAAGTCCAGTCGTTTGGACTGGAAAATGTATAGATTGTAAATTTGATGGATGAATACAAGTAAAAGTGTGATATTTTCAATAATTGTATCAGTTTGATATGGTTGAATAAGTTTGAGAATATAACATTATTCCTTGACTTGGAATTATTCAAATGTTAATGGATGAATTTAAAAGAAATAACATCTATTCTTTACCTGAATGCAACTTTTACGTTGAAATGTGTAATTAGTTCATACTTGGGTTAAGATGAATTTTGAATTGACATTAAAAAGATTTAGATAAACATGAAATCCTAATTGGAAGGTATTCGGGATTAGTTTGAAAGCTAAGGGATATCAAATAACTTAGGGGCAGCCGAACCTTGTATTCGGACTCCATTAATAGCCTCGAATATTTAAATTCAAAAAATAAAGATATAGGAAATCATATCTATTGTTAACAGACCTTAACTAAGTAAGGTTAAGGAGGATAAATGAATAAATTCATTTAGAATTAGACCTCGTTTAAATGACGTCTAATAAGATGGAATTCTGAATTTGTTTACAGTTGTGGAAAAACTTGGTTAAGTTTAATAGGTTAAACTTATTAGGTTTATCGATAATGGACTGATTAGTCCAAAGAATAAGAAAGGAACCAAGAAGTGAATATGCAACCCTTCGGTATGAAGGAGGAGATGTGTATTAAGCTAGAAGATGGATTAAGTCTCTCTTAGCTACATACAACTGTAACAAGAACAAGGATAAAGGATCAAAGCATAGCTACTTTGAAAGTTGATCTTAAATACTAAGATAATAACTAAATCACAATTGAAATTTGGATGTGTACCCTCGATGAGAGGATTCCATAGGACATTGACATATGCTAGCTACAATATGGTGTCTTCGTGAAGGCGGGGCCTTCATGACAACACAATGTTATAGCTAACATATTACAATGCCCTTCGAAGTAAATCATCAAGTTTACATAAGCTAGATAATAAGTTCTTGGTGGGATAGAAATGTGATCACGTATACGGGTGACTCCGAGGACTAAAGGTAACTCACACGAGTCATCTAGGAATGACACCGTATGTTTGCATATCTTTAGTTACCATGAATAACTTCCTATACTTGTTCATATTGCTAGTTGAAGTTAGAGTTTGACCTTAAATGGAAGGACCGGTAGAGACCAGGAAAGACCATTCTAGATAATAGGCGAAGTGAGGTGAAGGATGTATTCCATTGGTGTGTATCACATCTAGGAATAAGATCATGCAAAGGATGTGAAAATCTTTGCCAAAGTATCATGCAAGTCTTTGTTGCGTTGTCCTAATCACCTAGTTGAGATGTAGGATGTCGATGAATATCGATATGAAAATATTGTTGTTGTGCAAATTAGCAGCATGCTGGATGCAAATGTGGTTTCTAAATTGATGTTTTAGGCATCCAGTGTGATTGCACAACATTGAAACCTCTCTCCAAGTGTGGGACTTGTAAAAATGAGAGAGGAATCTCTAGATTAGAGGCTAGTTCCTCAAAATCCTCTGATTAGATCTATTATTTGCACAACTGCAGAGGTTCAGATCCTAATTTTATCCTAGATTGCAAGGAGACAAGGATAAGAAATGCAAAAATTAAAACTAAACTGATAAGGGTGATACACCAAAGGAGTGGTGAACATTTTTGCTCATGAAAATAGGCACAAATCAGAAATTGCAACATAAAACATCATGCACAGGTTGATAAGCTGTAATCAAAGGTTTGAAATGAAACAAACAACACATACAAAGGACTCAAAGCATTCACGAGCTGTATTGTGATTTTCAACATCAAAATCCTTGCATTCCAACACCAAAGAGGCACAAAACTATTACAATCCATGAAAAGGTCTGATCCTTGCAAAAAATCACTTTCTAAAGGTGAAAACAAAAGCTTTACTGCGTAAAAAAGTGTTCCCCTTTTGAAAAATGAGCCAAATCCGGCTTTTTACGGTGCATGGGTCAAGCCCGGAGAGAGAAAACATGAAAAAAGATGGGAGCCATTTCCCATTGACCAAAATGAATTAAAAATAGCATGGAGGTCCTTAAAACCCATGCCCGACATTTTTGACCATGCTTTGGAGAAGAATGCGACCCATTTTACATTAAAATTGGTTGTTGAAATGTCGATTCTGGCCCATGGGCGCGTACCAGAAGTGTTTTTGATTTTCTCCTTGAAACTAAACCAAAATTCAAAATTGACCATGGAATCTTGTAGATAATTTCACCATCTTTCCATTGATATAAAGAACATGAAAATTTGAGCTCTGGATCGAAAGTTATGGCGATTTGAAGTTTTAGGGCAAAAACAGGCCAAAATCGGATCGGCGGGCAAAAAGTTTGAATTTTTACCCGTTTGGTCTTTGGAACATTTTTCAAATTTTCCCCACGCTCCACCACTCCAAGTGCCACATGGCATGTTCTGATTGGGCGCGGGCCCTTCCTGACCATTTTTTCCTTCGGGTCGCTTGGTGTTTTTTTCGCCCTTGGACACGTGGCAGCTCCTGATTGGCTGCGGGCCTTCTAGGGAAAAATTTCCCACCAAAACTCCGCTGAGCCATAACTTGAAAAATACGTGGAGTTAGGAGGAAAAATTTACCTTTCTGGAAAGATGAGAAAGAGCTCTATCTAATAGTAGCATTTCCAAAGGTTTTGAGTTCCTGAAAACAAAATATTCTGACTGAGGCACAAGAGAAGGAAAGATGTAAAGGAGTTAGCCACAAAATGAGCAGGGGGCACATTTGGATAACAATTTTGGTGACTCAGAGGGGTCATCTACCTGTTGGATGAATGATCAGTATCCTGAAGCAATCCATTGGGCATGGAGTCATGAGTAGTAGCCTGAAAACTGATCTGAACTTTGAAAACTTCCCTCTGAACCGCTTGAATCCCACTGGACATGGAGTTGTTCCCACCAAAATGCCATCAAAACAAACTGTGCAAGAGCGAAACCAGCAGCACCAAAACTATGTACAAACTGAAAATCATACATGCTCTAAATGGAACATGTAGAGTGTGCACAAGCACTTCTTCTACTGAAAGCAAACCTACCTACTCTACTCTAACTGGAAGCAAAGGTGAGCTAAATGAACCCTACAACTGGTTGTGCAAAATAGCTTCCTTTCTTCAAAATTGGTAGCCATGCAAATGATTTGGAGCTGAGTATGGCTGATTGGATGAGTGGAAAATCAACAAGAAGCTAGTCTTCTACCCAAATTAGCAAGGTGTCAACTAAAAACAAATCCAATATCTCTTTTAGTTGCTCTGAATTTAGATTAAAGAGGTATGACAGCTGATCCTTGGAACTTTGCAGCTCATCCTCATGCTTAGAAGCAAGCATGACTGGTTGTGGCTTCTCCTTTGGCTCCAATGAAGCCAAATACCTGATTGGGCAAGGTCTGATCCATTGAGTATGCCCATAATTCTGATTTTCAATTCCAAGAATGGAGTTCTCTTGTAGACCTTGAATGGATGGTGTGGAAGCAATGGTAGAACCCTTCTGCCCTTTCTCTTCCTCCAATGAAGGACATGAAAGATTAAAATCTTCCAATCTTGGTTCCAAAGAGCTTCTATAAGATGCAGGCTGCTGCAAATGAATACTCTCCTCCATGACAACAGGCTCTTGTGTTTGGAAGATGGATGATGAAAGAGAGAATGGTGGAAACTCAACCGGTTCTTCTTCATCAAAACAGTCCTCCAAATCAGACAGGTAAACTGCCTCATTGCTGTCCTGCTGCAAATGTTCAACCTCTCCCATGGCATTCTCTTGATCTGCAACTTGATCACCATGGTTTCTTTCATCCTCTAGCATTGAGTTTGAGGGATCAAACTCTTCTTCAGTACTAGAACTTGAGAGAGATGAAGTAGAGAGAAGAACTGAAGGTTCTTCTATAACCTGCTTTGTGCTCAAAGCCTTTGGATCTGCACTTTTCTCCCCCATAGCTAGAATGTGCTCCTCTTCTTTTAGATTTGGAGCAGCTTCTCCTTCCTCTTGTTGTCCCTCATGACTGATTTTTGCAATTTGAATTGGATCAGCATTTCCTTCAAATAGGGTGCCAACATGGACACTATATTCTGAACAAATTGATTGCTGATCTGCAACTCCTTTTTGCTCTTCTTCTGCTGCAACAAAATCAGTCCTGACCACCATTTGTTCTGTAACTCCAACCTCTTCTGAAGGTTTCATCAGCAAAGGGATCTTCTTCATCCCAAATTTAAGAGCCCAACTCTTCAAAATTTGAATTTCTTCATCCTTGTTTGGCTTCTCTTTTTGCTGTCCTTCATGACTGATTTTTGCAATTTTTTGTGGTGGTGGAGGAGGTAAAACCTCTTGTTTCTTTGGAGGAGAGGGTGTTTCATTTAGCTCTTATGGAGGGGATGACTGTTTGGAAGGGAAAATGATAGAATAATTGAGATGAGGTGGAAGACTAGGGGGTGGAGAAATGGATTCAACACTTGGGACAGCAGATGGAGAGTTTAAAACTTGACACTGCTGAGATAAAATAGATTGGGAAAGAGGAAAAGAAAAGGCATGAGATGGTGTGCTTACCCATTGACAAGGTTGCTGAATAATCCTCTCATACACCTCTATTCCTTCAATCCACTTTGCAAGCAATGGCAACATGTTGCAATCATGAAGTCAAGCTTCTCTTGAGGGTTGTAATGCCTTGGGAAAGTCCCACCCATGGACAGGTGCTCCACAACCGATTCTAAATGCTTCCATTTGTGCTTGAGCCTGGATTGCACCATGTTTACCTCCATCTTTTGGATTTTCTCCAAGTAGACCAACATCTTGCATCTGATTGTCTTCATTGTATGCACACCCTTGCTCTTGGAAAGCTCCATAGCCAAACTAATTTTGGCATTGCTGCTCATATGGGTATGTATGCTGATTTTGAATTTGTTCAAAATGCTGATTTGGAGGATTTAAAAAACATGTTGGAGGTGGGAAACATTGCTGCTGTTGTAAATGTGAGTTCCATGATGGAAATGAAGTCATGATTGCACAACTTCATGGAATGGAAAAGAATGAAAGAGATGGAAAGAATAATGGATGGAAATGGATGAAAAACAGGTCTGCAACTTCAGAAATGGGTTGCTAATCAGATGGAGTCGCCAGATGTGTTTGCAAGTGCCTCCAAAGGCTGAAATCTTCATAGGAACACACCAACCTGTAAAAGATGAAGTGGAAGACCTCTAAGGTCCCACCGGGCATGCCAAAACTGTTGTTGCAAATCAGCAGCACCCCTGGATGCAAATCAAGGTTTCTAAATTGATGTTTTAGGCATCCAGTGTGATTGCACAACATTGAAACCTCTCTCCAAGTGTGGGACTTGTAAAATGAGAGAGGAATCTCCAGATTAGAGGCTGGTTCCTCAAACTCCTCTGATTAGATCTATTATTTGCACAACTTGCAGAGGTTCGATCCTAATTTTATCCTAGATTTGCAAGGAGACAGGGATAAGAAATGCAAAAATTAAAACTAAACTAATAAGGTGATACACCAAAGGAGTGGTGAACATTTTTGCTCATGAAAATAGACACAAATCAGAAATTGCAACATAAAACATCATGCACAGGTTGATAAGCTGTAATCAAAGGTTTGAAATGAAACAAACAACACATACAAAGGACTGAAAGCATTCACAGAGCCTGTATTGTGATTTTCAACATCAAAATCCTTGCATTCCAACACCAAAGAGGCAGAAAAACTGTTACAATCCCTGAAAAGGTCTGATCCTTGCAAAAAATCACTTGCTGAAGGTGAAAACAAAAGCTTGCTATGTAAAAAAGTGTTCCCCTTTGAAAAATGAGCCAAATCTGGCTTTTACAGTGCATGGGTCGAGC
>CM031242.1:172046066-172056066 GCA_018340775.1 Taxus wallichiana var. yunnanensis | reverse complement strand
GAAAAATAAAGTTACAGACTCTTAGAAAAGGTCTAATATTCCACCAAAATCACTTCCAAGGTGAGAAAGGGGACCTGCAATACACAAAGAATGTTCCACCCTTTGAAAATGAGCCAAATCTGGCTTTTACAGTGCAAGGGACGAGCCCAGGAGAGAGAAACATGGGAAAATGTGGGAGAGGTTCAATCATTGACCAAAATGCATTCAAAAAAACATGGGTATTCTTACAGCACCCATTCCCGACATTTTTAACCATCTTTGGGAGAGAATGCAAGCCATTCTTTGTTAAAAACGGTGGTTGAAACATCATTTCGCTCATCACCACATGCCGAGAGATGTTTTTCAATTTTATCTCTCCAAACTCCATAAAAATACAAAATTGACCTCGAATCTTGTAGATAATTTCACCAGATTTCCATTGATATAAAGAACGTGAAAAACCGAGCTCTGGATCGAAAGATATGGCCATTTGAAGTTTTAGGGAAAAACAGGGCCAAATCGGGTTGGCGGGCAAAAATTCAAATTTTTGCACCTTTTTGGTCATTTGGAAAATTTTCCAAAATTTCCCCGCACTCCACCACTCTAGGTGCCACGTGGCGGCATCTCATTGGCCGTGGGCCTTTCAGGGGAAACTTTTCCCAAAAAACTCCGCCGAGCCATAACTTCAAAAATACATGGAGTTAGGAGGAAAACTTTACCTTTCTGGAAAGCTGAGAAAGAGCTCTATCCAATGGTGTCATTTCCAGAAGGTTTTGAGTGCCTGAAAAGCAAAATATTATGTCTGAGGCACAAGAGAAGGAAATATGAAAGGGAGTTAGCCACAAAATGAGTAGGGGGCACATTTTGGATAACAATTTTGGCGACTCAGAGGGGTCATCTACCTGCTGGATGAAGTTACCAGTTTCCTGAAGCAATCCATTGGGCATGGAGTCACCTGATTTTCTATCTGATACCCCAACTGACTAGAACGTTGCAAGGAGGAACATGGAATATCACCTGATGGAGCAAGGCCTGCAAACACATTCCCAGGAACAGCAAGCCTGTGCCAAAGCACTTAGGGAAAGCAAAACTAACCTACAACAAAACAATGTGCACAAGCACTTAGAGGAATGAAAACCTAAGCTAATATTTACAAGGTGGAGAATTTCCCTTTACTAGCAATGATTTAGATGGATCCCTTTACTTGGAATCTGCAGGTTCTTCGCCATCCAATGAAGACAATTGGAAGGCATTGTTGTCCTTACACTTTGTGACCATGTATGGGCCACTCCAAATGGCATCAAATTTTGAATGCCTTCCCGGTTTTGCTCTATCTGCATCCCATTTTAACACTAGATCTCCAACTTGGAAGGATCTATTCTTGGCCTTTCTATCAAAGGTCTTCTTTATCAAAGCCTGATCCTTCTCCATTGCTTGGGATGCCTGATTCCTAATTTCTTGGAGCTCCATCAATTCTACATATCTAACTTCCATGGGCTCAAACTCCAACAACTCCAACTGTTTCATGAGTTCCAATGTTGGCAACTCAAGTGATATGGGAAAAATTTCCTCTCTCCCATAAACAATCCTAAATGGAGAGTTACCTGTAGATCTTTTAGGAGTTATCCTATCAGCCCATAAAGCTGATTTCAATTTAGTATGCCAAGACCTCTGATTTTCATCAAGAGTCCTCTTAATGATCCTCAACAAGTTCTTGTTTGTAGATTCAGCCTGGCCATTACCCTAGGGGTAATAGTTTGATGAAGTACTTAGGTAGATCCCGTTCTTGACAGCCCATTCAGTCACCTTGGACCCGATGAATGCCAATGCATTATCTGATATTATTGTAGTAGGTACACCAAATCTGGTTGCTATTCCCTCATAGAAGTCTAGGATGCTAGATTCATTTGCTTCCTTGAGTGCTACTGCTTCAGTCCACTTAGTGAAGTAATCTGTGGCTGTTAAAATCCACTTGTGCCCTTGGCTTGAATTGGGATTAATGACTCCAATGAAGTCTAAACCCCATTGCATGAATGGCTGGTCAACTGAAATTGGATGCAATGGAAGGGCAACTAGCCTCTCTTTACCTGTGAAGAATGCACAATTCTTGCACCTCTTGATCCATGCATAACAATCATTGAAAATCTTGGGCCAATAATAGCCAGCCCTCATGATCTTTAGAGCTGTCACTCTTGTACCAATGTATCTCTTCCAACACCTTAGTACTCCATTCACATCTCTTTTGAACAAGACACCATCAACAAGGGCATATGGGACAACCCGCAATTTGAAGTTTCTTCTTTGGGTCTTGTTCATCTCTGGAGGGCATAGGCCTATGCTTAGGAAGTTCATTATACTTTGGGTCCAACAAGGAGTGGGGACACCATTATTTTCCTCTTGAGTGCTTCCTTGCTCATGGTTGTCTTGCAACTTCAAAACAGTCTCTTTCTCATTGCATGCTTCCTTTTGCTTGCTCAAAATCAGCTGCTCACACAGTCCTTTTCCTCTGACCAACTTGGTGACCTTGATCTCTATGTCATACTCCATGACATGAGTAATCCAACCTGCTCTCTTTTCATTCAAGTCTTTGTTGAGGAGGAAGTCTTTAACTCCCGCATGAGAAACCAACAATTGGACCTTATTGTTTGAAACTAGATGCTTGAATTTCTTCAAGCTCCTGATTACTGCAAGAACATGCTTCTCAATGAAAGAATATCTCACCTCATAGTCCTCCAGATTTGGCTGAAGAAAGTAATTGGCTGCTCATCATTGTCCTTGTTCTGCTGTACCAAAATTACAGAGATAGTATCATCACCCCCAAATGCATAGAGGATGAAATCCTTGGAGAAATCCAGGTTGATGAGAGCTGGGGCTTGAGAGATGGCTTCTTTGGTTGCTTCAAAACTCTCCTTGCCTTCGCTTTCCATTTGAAAGCCATGATTTTTTTAACATCTTAGTGATTCGCTTGACAAGGGTCAAAATCTGGGACAAACCTCCGAACAAATTTATTCTCCCCAAGAAACTCTAGAGGGCATTCTTGTGGCTTGGTAATGGTAGTGCTCTTATGGCTTCAACTCTTTCTCGGATCAATTGCTAATCCTTCTTTAGAGACAATGTGACCAAGGAGCTTTCCTTCATGAGCCAAGAAAATACATTTTTTAGGATTCAAGGAGACTCCAAATCTTACGCACCTTTGGAACACTTGTCTCAAATGAGAGAGGTGGTCTGCTGTATTTTTGGAAAAAACAATGGTATCATCAATATATAGCAGCACTATGTTGTTAATCAAACCTTTGAACGCCATGTCCATTGCTCTTTGGAAGGTAGCTCCGGTATTGGACAACCAAAATGGTATTTTCCCCGTATGCATAAGCTCCCCATTTAGTTGTAAAGGCTATCTTGAACTGATCTTCTTCCTTCACCATAATCTGATTATACCCTGAATAGCCATCAAGTAGTGAAAACCTCTCGGGGCCAGCAACAACTTGTAAAATCTGCTCCATGGAAGGAAGTGGATAATGATCCTTGAGAGATGCTCTATTCAAATCTCTGAAGTCAACACACAATCTGATTTCCCCACTCTTCTTTCTGACTAGAACCAAGTTGGAAACCCAACTAGAATGCTTGATAGGGAATATGATTCTTGATTCTATCAACTTATTCAATTCTTTTCTCATGAGAGGCTCCATGTGGGGGTTGACTGGCCTTTGTTTCTGCCTGATGGGCTTAGTATTTGGATCCAATTCAATGGTGTGTTGAGCTAACTCGGGATTGAAACCTTTCAAATCTTCATAGCTCCAAGCAAACACATCAGGGAATTCTTGACAAAGTTGTATAAACTCATACCTTTCTTGCTCAGTTGTCATCTTGCCAACTTGGAGTGATTTGCCTTCTCCTACCGAGATGGACACTGAATCTTCTTCCTTCACTTGGATGTTTGCTTTCTCCTTCCTAAACTGATCATTAGGATTGAAAATGGACTCCAAAGTAATAAGCCCCTTTGGTAGTTTGTTGGTTCTCAGCTGCACCGCCTGGTCACCATACTGCTGCTCCAACTTTTCCTGATTTTTGGCTGAGAACTCAGCCTCTTCTTGCAAGAAATGGATGATTTGCTGATCATTTTCAAATACTTGCCAACTTACATTGTTGTCTGGAACTAAAGGCCTCACAATCACATGGATGTTTGGCTATACCTTGTCCTTTTGAATGCTCTCCACAACATCAAAGGCTACCCCAACTGCTGCAAGCCTGTCAGTAGCTTGGTTCTCTTTTCTAGGAATGGATTTTATGCTAAAGCCCTCAAAATCTTCAATGAGGTCCCACACCCTGTTCTTGTAGCACTTGAGTAGATTATTCTTGACAACATGCTGCCCCTTAACTTGGTTGACAATCAACTCACTGTCACCAAAGACTTGCAAGTTCTTTATCCCTCTCTTGATTGCCCAATGCAGTCCTTGCACCAAGGCTTCATATTCAGCAGTTGTTAGTTAGAACATGCAAACTAAAATCTAAAAGCTGAATAATACTTAACTCCTTGAGGTGTTGTTTGCACAGATGCTTCGTTGGTAGGCCTTGGAGGTGTTCTTATGTAGGAGGGTAGAGTTGTAGCTTTTGAGTCTCGCAAACTCAAGGATCACGAGCTTAATTATCCTACCCATGATCTTGAGCTTGCGGCAGTTGTGCATGCTTTAGTTCGATGGAGACACTTTCTTCTTGGTCGAGATTCACACTCAGGACAGATCATTTGAGTCTTCACCACCTTTTCACGCAGCCCAATCTAAACGCTCGTCAGAGACGTTGGATGGAGTTGCTTTGTGAGTACGACATGGAGATAGAGCATGTGAAGGGGAAGGAGAATGTGGTTGTAGATGCCCTCAACAGATGGAGGCATTTGAGCATGGCTACTTTAGTGAGCACAGATTTATAGAGCAAGATCCTTCATAGCTTCCTCTTGACAGTTTCTACATTGCAACCCGAGCCAGCGATTAAGTCCCAAAGACCCTTGAGGGGAAATTTGATGGTTTCTCACTAGAGGTAGATGGTCTTCTCAGGCACAGAGGTCGGATTTATGTTCTTAGAGATGGAGGCTTGAGGCAGGACATCTTGACAGAGGCACATCGTGCACCCTATTCAGCCCATCCTGGGGTGAAGAAGATGCACGCCACCTTGAGATAGCTATATCACCGGGAGAGGACTTCACATGGACGTGGCTCGGTTTGTGTCACGCTTGCTTAGAGTGCCGAGTGATGGCCGAACATCGGCATCCAGCCTGCCCTTCTCTATCCTCATGCTATACCAGAGTGGAAATGGGACACCATTTCCATGGATTTCATTGTTGGATTACCGATGTCGAGATATCACCATGACACCATCATGGTCATGGTTGATAAATTGACAAAAGTAGCTCACTTTTCCCCAGTGAAGACCACCTATACAGCTAGTGTAGTGGCACGTGTCTACTTGGATGAGATCGTTAGGTTACACGGAATCCCACGGAAGATCATTTGTGACCACGATCCTTTATACACTTCACATTTCTGGACTACCATGCAGTATGTTCTCGGGACGAAGATTAACTTCAGCACAGCTTATCACCCTGAGACAGATGGACAAACTGAGAGGGTGAATTAGATTTTGGAGGACATGCTCAGGATGTATGTGATGGATCAGCAGTCTAAGTGGGAGGAGTATCTGTATCTTGTGGAGTTTGCCTACAATAATAGTTATCAGAGTTCTATAGGCATGGCTCCTTTTCGGCCTTGTATGGTAGGGAGTGCGGGACACCCCTTAGGCTGGGATAGGTTAGAGGATAGAGCGTCTCTTGGACCAGCTCTCTTACGGGACATGGAGAAGTAGGTAGTATTGATTAGGCGAGAGATTACAAGAGGTACAAGATAGGCAGAAGAAGTACGCTAATCAGCATAGAACCGAGCGTAATTTTGATGTGGGCATGAAGGTTTTCCTTTGTGTTAGGCCACATAAGAGCCTGATCTATTATGGAAAAGGTTCTAAGTTAGCTCCTCGGTTCGTTAGACCTTTTGAGATCCTGGAGCGTATCGGCCCGTTGGCTTACCGTCTAGCATTGCCACCCAGCTTGTCTCGCATACATGATGTGTTTCATGTTTCTATTCTTAGGAGATATATCACGAGATCCTTCTCATGTCTTTGGATTGGACATCATTGCAGTGCAGGATCGGGATAGTTGATGGTGGAGCCCGTCCGTATCATAGATCGTAGGACCTTAGGCCTTCGAGGCGGAGATTGATCGGTACTAGTGCAAAGTGGGACAGATATGATGAGACCGCACCACTTGGGAGGATGCTTTCTTTGTGTTATGAGTGCGCAGTTTCACATTTATTCCAGTGACTTCCGGAGGAAGTCGAGTCTAAGTAGAGGGAGATGTAGTGCCCACTCTCCTTTGACACTGTTTAGACACTGACCCTGACACTATTGATCATATTTTGGACATAATTATGTTTTGATATAGTATGATGTGTATATGCTAGATCATGGATTCCTATGGACATTATTATGTTTTGATTAGCATGATGGTTAGATGTTAGACTATGGATTAATATTGATCTGGATTCAGTTATTGTGCTTGAGGATCATTGAGACATTTTTATTATTATGTGGATAATGATATACTAGTTGACATGGACAGGTTATTGATGTTAATTTTAGACATGTGACATTGATTATTATGAATAGCTCTAGTATAGAAATCTATTGGATGACGATATAGTTACAAATTGAATTTTAATGATAAATATTGAATCCTTGATATTGTTGTGATTTAAAATTAATAATTTTATGTTGCTTATATCATTTGGATGTTCTGATGTGGCCACGAGGCCGAAGGAGGTATTTTGCATTTTACAGGTTAAAATCACAACAATGTTGGGGGACTGGAGACTAACCATATTGGAATTCAGTGTGAAATCAACAAGGTCACCATGGCAACTGTGTTTGATTGTGTGTTTAGTTGTTAGGATTTCCCATGGGGGTTTCCATTATTGTGACCATAGGGGCATATGTGTGTTTTTATTATGTGTTCCCTTTTTAATTATTGTTGTGTGTATTTTATTTGTAATGTGCTTTTGTTTTAATTATTTAAAAGTGATAGTAGGATGTGAGAGTCATATAGTTAAAATTTAATTAAATTAAATAGGATGTGGAAGGTGAAATTAAATGTTATTGTCTTGGTTGAAAATGAAATTTATTTACATTTTATAACCATATGGAAATTAAATTTGATGGTTGTGTCTAAAGTTTGTAAAAAAATTTATAAATGTCATAAAAATAAATGCATTTTAAAAGAGTGTGTAAGTTACCAAGTATGGGTTGTGTAAGTGAAGTGATAGATTGTGTAAGAAATTGTAAGAGGTTGTAAGAAGATTTTGGAAGGTCAAACACTCCATCTCTCTTTTGAAATTCGAATTTGAGCTTGGAGGACAAATTTGGAGGCTTGTGGGACAAGTTAAACTTGTCCCACACCTCTCAAAATCCTCCACCAACCATGTCTATTAATTTGGAGTCAAAATCAGATTATTTTATTACATTTTGACATGTTTTTGTGTAAGTATTGATTGCACTTGTCTTACAAATTTAAATGCATTCATTTTGGGGTATGGGCTACATTGTGTATGTAAGTAATTTTGTCATTTTCATTTATTATGATTTATTTTTCCTTGATGTTGAATGCTTTTGGGATGAGGAACAATGATGTGGCATCCCACTTGGAATCCACATCATCCTCTCCCTCCATCTCCTTTAAAAATTAAAATTTCCTCTCATTTGAGGTTGTTGAAAGTTGGAGATTGCACTCTTGGGTCAAATTTCTCTTGCTTTTTGGGAGCTTGCTTGGTGGAAGAAGTGGAATTACTTGTGCATGCTTTCCCCTTGCTGATTTGGGACTGGTTTTTGGTGAATTAAAGACTGCTATTTTGGAAGCAAGTCTCCATTATGGAGAGGTAGGCTCTCACTTTTTAAAAATTGTTGTTTTTCCCTCTTTTAGCATGATTTGAATGTGTTGTGTTTGCATTTTTTAGAGGGATGGGTAGAATTCTTAGGGCATGGTGTGGAGAGAAGACTATGAGGTTTATCAGAGGAGGGATAAGGAAATTTCCATTGTTATTTGTTCTTGGGAGGGAATGTTGGTTTGGGATCCACCTAGGAAAGGAAATTGCTTGCATTTCCTACTTTGGGGGAGGTATAAGGGATAAATTTGGAGGAGGGATAAGGAGGGGTTGAGGAGGGATAAGGTTTATGGGATTGCTATGATCTTGGTGGTTTGCTCTTGGTGGATGCCCAAAATTCAACTTGGGAGGCATAAGGAGACCTCCATAGTTCTTACTCTTGCTTGGCTTGCTTGCTTGGAGAAGGAGCCTTTGTTTTGTTTGGAATTGATTGTTGTAGTAGAGAACTACATATTCTTGCCTTGTGTTTATTTGTGTTTGTGAATGTATGCTTGTATGTGAAGAAGCCATGTTGCCATGAGTTGAATTATCATGCTTCATTTCAATATGGTTAGGGCTCGGGGCCAATGGGGAAAGATGGCTTCTCTTTTCCCATTGGATGTCTTGGTTGGGTGGAGAGCGTTGCCTTTCCCCCTTCCTTGTTGTGATTAAAAGTAAAGGATGAAGAAATCAGCATGTTGCTGTTTGGAGCTTGGAGAGATCAGTTTGACAGTCATTCCTTTGAGCAGTTTTAATGTATCCCTACCCACTTCAAGTGGATGAATGTAATTGATAAAGATATGTGAGATGTTTACCTTGTTATTGAAAGATGTAATCAAATTTGAGGAATGTAGAGAAGAATTGTAATTCTCTTTTTTTTTTACTTGTAAAGAAATGAAATTGAAATGATATACTTGTATTCTTTTGGAAATCATATGGCTGTTATATTATACAAATTCTATTTTAGAAAAGAGAGTACGTATAAAAGAAATGACAGAAGCTTTATATTTTGAAATGAGTTTTGAACTAGAAATCAATCTTGCATAATGAATATATAATCTAAGGAGCATTGTATTTGTCGGAATTAGAACAATATGCACATTCAGTTGATAAATTGCAAAATCAGTTTAGAGGAATAAACTCACTATTTTAAAGTTAAAACTGGTAATGTGCATTTGATTAAATGAACAGTTCATATCTATACTTCTCAATTAATTTAAAAATACCTTATGTTACTATGCCAAGACTACACCAAACTCAAATTGACAAAGTAAACTCGAGGAAACAATTCAACAAATTCAAATTTTGAAACAATCCCCTTCCTAGGTCGTTTTTCTGTCCCTTGTTGGAGAAAAATGCTACTTCAATAAATTGATCAAATTGACACCTTTAAAACATTCTAATTCTTCCCTAAGTTGATCCTCCATGTCTGTTTGACATGTTGAGTGAAGGAAGAGTCCAATTTTTATAAAATTTGCAAGTTTAAAACTGCCAGTTTGTAACTTAAAACCCTGCAGATCGATTTCTTAAAATTGACCCTTTAAACCTCATCAAATTCCAAAATTTATGTTTTTTGTGCAAAGAGGACTCCGAGAGATTTTGGAAAGTCCAAGTTTGCCAAAAATGGAGCTTCCTATCAAAAGTTATGGCCATTTGAAGTTTTACTTCAAAATGGCCATCCCAACCAAAAATTAAATAATTCGACCTTAGAAAAATTTAAATTTTGAACTTTGGAAAAATTTCCTAAAAAGTTCCGCGGCCCCGCCACCCTCTCATCCTATCAGAAGTCACCACGTGGCACCTTGGAGGGGCGGACCCTTAATAAAACTTAACTTTTTGAAAATTTTGTCTTGGGAAAATTTTCCCAATTTTCCCCGCAACCCCGCGTCCCCGCACCAATCACGTGTTGACACGTGGCAGGGGGGGCCCATGGATTTAAAAATGAAAACTTAACATTTTTCCCTTTTGGAAAAATTTCACTTTTTCCTCCGCCGACCCGCATCCCCGCGGCCAATCACAAAGCACCACGTGGCCATTTGAGCAAGTGCGGAGGCATGGAGGAA
>CM031242.1:171981066-172043566 GCA_018340775.1 Taxus wallichiana var. yunnanensis | reverse complement strand
ACTCACTAACGCACAAGTACATGCATGCATACCCATATGCACATGCACATGCACAAGCACATGCAAACACACACGTGAACGCAAATAAACAAACACATGAACACACACACGCACACACACACGCCCATGCACATGCCCACGCACAGTGAGGCACATGCATATGCACACGCACATGCATGCACATGCACACACATGCACACACACGTGCACGCGCATGAGCAGACACACACACACACACACAAGCCCACGCACACGCACACGCACACACTCATTATCCAAAATGTGCCCCTGCTCATTTTTTGTGGCTAACTCCTCTCATTTTTTCCTCTCTTGTGCCTCAGTCATAATATTTTTTTAGGCACTCAAAACCTTCTAGAAATGACACCATTGGATAGAGATCTTTCTCAGCTTTCCAGAAAGGTAAAGTTTTCCTCCTAACTCCATGTATTTTTGAAGTTATGGCTAGACGAAGTTTTTGGCAAAAATTTCCCAAAGGCCCGCGACCAATAAGATGCCACCACGTGGAACCTAGAGTGGCAGAGTGTGGGAAATTTTGGAAAATTTTCCAAATGACCAAAAAGGCAAAATTCTAATTTTTGCCCGCCAACCCGATTTGGCCCTATTTTGCCCTAAAACTTCAAATGGCCATATCTTTCGATCTAGAGCTCGGTTTTTTGCGTTCTTTATATCAATGGAAAGATGGTGAAATTATCTACAAGATTTTAGGTCATTTATGTATTTTGATGGATTTTGAGAGATAAAATGGAAAAACACCTCTGCACGTTGTCATGGGACAAAATGACATTTCAACCACCGTTTTTAATGAAGAATGGCTCGCATTCTCTCCCAAAGACATGACTAAAAATGTCGGGGGATGGGTCTCAGTATGGATACCCATGTTTTTTGAATGTGTTTTGGTCAATGGTTGAATCCCTTCCACATTTTCCCACGTTTCTCTCTCCTGGGCTCATCCCTTGCACTGTAAAAGCCAGATTTGGCTCATTTTCAAAGGGTTGAACATTTTTTGTGTATTACAGGTCCCCTTTCTCACCTTGAAGTGATTTTGGTGGAATATAAGACCTTTTCTAAGAGCTGCAACTTTATTTTTCCTCTCAGGTGTTGTAATGCAAGTGATTTTGATGATTAAAATAACAATATAGCCTCTGTGATTAGTTTTCATCCTCTGCCTGTGTTGTTTGGTTAATTTATGATCCTTCATTACAATTATCAGTTTGTGCATTAGGTTCTTTGTTGCATTTTTATGGACTGTGTCAATCTACAGAAGTAAAAAATGCTCACCACTCCTTTGGTGCATCACATATTAGCATTAGTTTTAGCTTTTTTTGCATTCTCTATCTCTCTTTTCCTTTGGAATTTAGGGTAGGGTTAGGAATGTAGACCTCTGCAACTTGTAAGTGATAAATTTGACCAGAGGAACCGAGGAACCTACCTCTAAACTAGAGAGATTCCTTTCTCATTTTGCAAGTCCCACACTTGGGAAAAGGATTCAATGTTGTGCAATCACACTAGATGCTAGTATGATCAAACTAGAAATATGATCAACATCTAGGGGTCTTCTTGATTTGCAACAACAGCTTTTGGCACGCCAGTGGGACCTTAGAGGTCTTCATCTTCATTACAACAAAATTGATGTGCATTTGTTGCAAGTTTCTTGCTTTAAAAGAGCTATAAATTACACATCTGGCGACTCCAAGGAAGAAGAATCAACTGGTTTTAGTAGTGCAGACCTGAAAACTCATGAGAAGAATCAACACAAGGTCAAGAGCTGGAGAGGAAGAGGTGTTGTTTGAATATCTACAGTTATCTCCAAGAATAAGGCAAAGTGGGAGGAGAATCCAAAGGTCTCCATCTCCACCAAACAGAACTCTCTCAACTCCTCCACCTGGTAGGCCTTTCATTCAATCAACAAGGGTTCTAAGGCCAATCAGAATGGCACAAAACAACCCCTATGTCAATTTCACTGGCAACAGCCCACTTGCTCTCAATGCACAAAATCCAATCCCGATTCTGATTGAAGAAAATTCCATACTTCACTGGAGAAAATCAGACCTCACCTGGTGATCATGTTAAGGATATTGCTAACATTTGTGCAATCCATGAGATCAATGAGATGCAAGTTACTGTCAAACTGCTGGCATCTTCATTCAAAGGGAAAGATTTGCAATGGTTCAGGAGTCTTGCCTCAGGTTCTATTCAAAATTGGAATCAGCTATGTATAGCCCTCCATGAGCAGTTTGGGGAAAAGGGAGACAACTTGTCCCTTTTGGAGCAGTTGACAACCATCAAAAGAGCTCCCAATGAGTAGCTGACTGATTTTAATTTCAGATTTCAAAGGACTTGGGAGAGAATTCCAGTGGTAGTTAGGCCAACAACAGAAGGTGCTTTTCTTTATTACCTTAAAGCTTTAAATTCTGATATTTCTATGTTAATTCAGTCCATGGGAGGCACAACTATCCCCATTGCTTATAGCATTGCCATTAGAGCTGAAAATTGTTTGATTCAAGCTGGCAAGCTAGCTCCTAGGCCTCTAATGCCATTATTTCAAAGTTTAGAGAGCCCAAGTACTAGCCAAGTGCCTAATTTAGCTTCTATTCCCACTCCTAGAAATCAGAATTCAAGTGAAGCTTCCACTTCATCTTCTAGTGCCTCAAATGAACTTCAAGAAGTCATGAAGCAATTGCAAAATCTAGGTAATGAGCTGGTTACACTCAAAAGGCAGCAAGCTCAAGGTTTTAGACCTTCCTTCTAGCCTCAAGCTCAGCCTAACAGCAGCCATATCAACCTCATAGACCACCCAATCCAGCTGCAAATCTAAATCAAGCAAGGCCTCCTACCAACAGACCATTTCAACCCTATAATCCCAATGCTACATCTGCATCTAAAGGATCGGTGCAACAAGACAAAACAATATAGCTCAAGAGTATGATTGGTGTTTCCCATGTAATGAACCTCATAACCAATCCATGTGCTTCAACGGTGCCTTGAATCAAGCATTAATGGTGACAAAGCAACTAGTGTGGAGGGTGAAGGTAGTCAAGGAAATAACCAGCAACAAGAAACATTCCAGCAGCAATCAGCTCCAAATGATACCACACTTGTAAACTGGTAGGCAGAATATTTTTATGGCATGAATCAAATGATTTCCCAAAGTTTTATAGCCAACACAAGGTCAAAGAGAAGAAATTTGGGTGAAGAAAACCATTGGCCCCAAGTAATTCACGACCTTCTATCACTCCACAAACTATTGGCAAACAAAATGCAATCCCAAGCACACAAGGATTGCCTAAAACAGCCCCTAGGCCAACCCAAATGCCAGTTGTTGCTGCCCATGTGCAAGGAATGAATGTGCAAGCCAAGGGATAACAGAGGGATACTTCATCTCCATTCAGTATCATTGATCAAATGAAGAAGACAAATGTAAACATATCAATGTGGGAATCACTATCTATCCTGTGCCAAAGAGATTTGCTACAAACTGCCATGAAGGATCTGGTCAACTTCAAATCAGCAAGTCCAAATGCAAGAGAAGGTGCTCACAAATGTTGCCCAGCCTGAGTGGAATCATGGAGGATAGCAAGGTAAAATATTGAAGCCCCCTCCATTCTACGTTTCATTGATCATTGGGAACCAATTAGTACACAATGGCATGATAGATTCGGGAAAGTAGTTCAAGAATGCCCAAGCAAATAGCTAATCGGTTGGGAATTCAAGATGAAAACATATCCAAAGGGGTGGTGCAGTTGGATGGGATAGCAAGAATAAAAGTTGGGGTGATTAAAAACTTGAGTCTTACTTTGCATGCCTGTCCCAACGTGGTTGTTTTGCAAGAAGATGTCTCAAGATATAGACCTTCCACCACTCTTTGCCCTATTTTTGTCAAGGGATTTCAAAGCTAAGATTGAGCTTACTTGTCTGCTGATTGGTCACACATGCTGTTAAGAACAAGATATGGAACCAAAGCCACAATTAGGTCTCGAACCTATTGCAAACTTTCACATTGAGCCTTACACTCCAAGTCAGATTAATGCCAATTATTCAGCGTTTGATCAAGAGGATTATCCAAGCACTGATGAAGCTGACACTAAGGTAGGAAGCATCCCGATCTAACTCTTGATGAATGGGCAAGCAAGGTGCATGCTTTTGATCCTTATTAAGAAATAGAAGAATCTGAGCTGGGAGTCTATTGCATACATGAAGAAAATCAGCCTATTCCTAGCATCACCAAGCCAAACCACAAAGATGACAATGAGGTATGGCAGTTTTTTTTTTATGGATCAAGGAGTAGACAAGGTGCAGGAGGGGGATCCATGTTGGTTTCATCTCAAGGAGTTAAGTATTATTCATCTTTTAGATTTCAGTTTGCATGCTCTAATAACACTCAAGCTAAATATGAAGCCTTGTTGTAAGGATGCATTGGGTAATCAAGAGAGAGAAATAAAGAACTTGCAAGTCTTTGGTGACAAAATCAGTTGATTTTCAACCAAGTCAAGGGGTAGCATGTCACAAGAATGATCTACTCAAGTGCTACAAGAACAGGTGTGGGACCTCATTGAAGATTTTGAGGGTTTTGGCATCAAATCCATTCCTAGGAAAGAGAACCAAGACGCTGACAGGCTTACAGCAGTTGGGGCAGCCTTTGACGTTGTGGAGAGCATTCAAAAAGACACGGTACTATTGTTGCAAATCAGCAGCACCCCTAGATGCAAATCAGGTTTCTAAGTTGATGTTTCAGGCATCCAATGTGATTGCACAACATTGAAACCTCTCTCCAAGTGTGGGACTTGTAAAATGAGAGAGGAATCTCCAGATTAGAGGCTGGTTCCTCAAACTCCTCTGATCAGATCTGTTATTTACACAATTGTAGAGGTTTGAATCCTAATCCTACTCTAAATTCCAAGGAGACAGAGATAGAAAGTACAAAAATTGAAACTAAACTAATAGGTGATACACCAAAGGAGTGGTGAACACTTCTTGTTCATGCAAATTGACATAATTTCATAAAATGCAACATGAAACATCATACACAAAGTTGATAAGATGCAATTAGAGTTCAAATGAAGCAAGACAATACAAACAAAGGATTAAAATTGATCACAGAGTTTGCACTTTGTCATTTTCACTATCAAAATCCTTGCATTTGCAACATCAAAGAGGCAGAAACCTGTTACAATTATGAAGAAGGTCTGATACTTGCAAAAACACTTTTTGAAGGTGAAAGAAGAAGCTTGCTATCCAAAAATGTTTCACCTCAAAAAATGAGCCAAATCTGACTTTGACAATGCATGGGTAAAGCCTGGAGAGAGAAAACGTGTACAAAACATGGAATCCATTCCCCATTAAATGAAGATGCATTAAAATAGCATGGGCATCCTTACAGACCCATGCCCTGACATTTTTGGCCATGCTGAAGAAGAATACGACCCATTTTACATTAAAAGCTGGTTGTTGAAACGTCGTTTCTCGCCATTACCACGCGCTGAGGCGTTTCTTTATTTTCTCTCTTCAAACTCAACCAAAATATAAAATTTACCCTAGAATCATGTAGATAATTTTACTAGCTTTCTGTTGATATAAATAACATGAAAATTTGAGCTCGGATCAAAAGATATGGCGATTTGAAAATTTAGGGAAAAAACAGTCAAAATCGGATCGGCGGGCAAAAGTTTGAATTTTTACCCGCTTGGTTTTTGGAAAAATTTCAAATTTTCCCCGTGCTCCACCACTCCAGTGCCACGTGGCGCTTTCCTATTGGACATGGGCCTCCTAAGGGAAAATTTCCCACAAAAACTCCGCCTGAGCCATAACTTGAAAAATATGAGTTAGGAGGAAAACTTTACCTTCTCTCGAAAGCCGAGAGAGAGTTCTATCCAATGGTGCCGCTTTAGAAAGATTTGAGTGCCTAAAAATAAAAAATAGAGAATGATGCACAAGATAGGTAAGAACACAAGGAGTTAGCCACAAAAATGAGCAGGGGCACATTTTGGATAACAATTTTGGCGACTCAGAGGGGTCATCTGCCTACTAGATGAAGATACTAGTTGCCTGAAGTAGCCCATTGGGCATGGAGTCATAAAATTTTCTATTCATAACCCCAACTGACTTATAATGTTGCAAGGAGGAATGTGGAATATCACCTCGATGGAAGTGTTGTTGCAAATCAAGCAAAGCACTCCCGGATGTAAATCAAAGTTCTAAGTTGATGTTTAGGGCATCCAGTGTGATTGCACAACATGAAACCTCTCTTCAAGTGTGGGACTTGCAAGATGAGAGAGGAATCTCTAGATTAGAGGCTGGTTCCTCAAACTCCTCGATTAGATCTATTATTTGCACAACCGTAGAGGTTCATATCCTAATTTATCCTAATTTGCAAGGAGACAGGGGATAAGAAATGTAAAAATTAAAACTAAACTGATAAGGGTGATACACCAAAGGAGTGGTGAGCACTTCTTGCTCATGTCAATTGACACAAATCAGAAATTGCAACATAAAACATCATGCACAAAGTTGATAATCGGTAAACAAGGGTTTGAAATGAAGCAAACAACACATACAAAGGACTCAAAGCATTCACAGAGCTCTGCATTGTGATTTTCAACATCAAAATCCTTGTATTCTAACACCAAAGAGGCAGAAAAACTCATTACAATCCCCAAGGTCTGATACTTGCCAAAATCACTTGTTGAAAGTGAAAATAGAAGCTTCATGCAAAAAAGGTGTTCCACTTTGAAAAATGAGCCAAATCGGCTTTTACTTGTGCATGGGTCGAACCCGGGAGAGAGAAAACGTGAAAAACATGGGATCCATTCCTCATTGACCAAAATACATTAAAAACAACATGGGTGACTGACAGACCCATCCCCCAACATTTTTGACCATCTTTGGAGAAGAATGCGACCCATTTTACATTAAAATTGGTTGTTGAAACGTCGATTCTATCCATGGGCACGCATCTTAGGAAGCGTTTTTGATTTTCTCCCTCCAAACTGAACCAAAATTCAAAATTGACCATGGAATCATGTATATAATTTCACCAGCTTTCAATTGATATAAATAACGTGAAAATATAAGCTCTGGATCGAAGGATATGGTGATTTGAAAATTTAGGGAAAAACAGGCCAAAATCGGATCGGCGGCAAAAAGTTTGAATTTTTACCCATTTGGTCTTTGGAAAAAATTTCAAATTTTCCCCGTGCTCCACCACTCCAGTGCCACATGGCATGTTTTGATTGGTTGTGGGCCCTTCCTGACCATTTTTTCCTTCGAGTCGCGTGGTGTTTTTTCGCCCTTGGACATGTGGCGGCTCCCGATTGGTCAGTAGGCCTTGCAGGAAAATTTCCCACAAAAACTCAAGAGCCATAACTTGAAAAATACGTGGAGTTAGGAGGAAAACTTTACCTTTACGGAAAGTTGAGAAAGAGCTCTATCCAATGGTGTTATTTTTGGAAGGTTTTGAGTGCCTAAAAGTAAAAATTTATTACTGAGGCACAATAGAAGGAAAGAATGAAAGGGAGTTAGCCACAAAATGAGCAGGGGGCACATTTGGATAACAATTTTGGTGACTCAGAGGGGTCATCTGCTGCTTGGATGAATGATCAGTAGCCTAAAGCAATCCATTGGGCATGGAGTCATGAGTAGTAGCCTGAAAAGTGATCTAAACTTTGAAAAATTCCCTCTAAACTGCTTGAATCCCACTGGACATGGAGTTGTTCCCACCAAAATTCCATCAAAATGAGCTATGCAAGAGTGAAACCAGCAGCACCAAAACTATGTACAAACTAAAAATCATACATGCTCCAAATGGAACATGCATAGTGTGCACAAGCACTTCTTCTACTGAAAGAAAACCTACCTACTCTACTCTAACTGGAAGCAAAGGTGAGCTAAATGAACCCTGCAACTGGTTGTGCAAAATAGCTTCCTTTCTTTAAAATTAGCAGCCATGCAAATGATTTGGAGCTGAGTATGGCTGATTGGATGAGTGAAAAATCAACAAGAAGCTGGTCTTCTACCCAAATTAGCAAGGTGTCAACTAAAAACAAATCCAATACCTCTTTTAGTTGCTCTGCATTTGGATTGGAGAGGTATGACAACCGATCCTTGGAACTTTACAACTCATCCTCATGTTGAGAAGCAAGCATGATTGGTTCTCGCTTCTCCTTTGGCTCCAATGAAGCCAAATACCTAATTGGGCAAGGTCTGATCTGTTGAGTATGCCCATAATTCTGATTTTCAACTCCAAGAATGGAGTTCTCTTGTAGACCTTGAATGGATGGTGTGGAAGCAATGGTAGAACCCTTCTGCCCTTTCTCTTCCTCCAACGAAGGACATGAAAGATTAAAATATTCCAATATTGGTTCCAAAGAGATTCTATAAGATGTAGGCTACTGCAAATGAATACTCTCCTCCATGACAGCAGGCTCTTGTGTTTGGAAGATGGATGATGAAAGAGAGAATGGTGGAAACTCAACCGGTTCTTCTTCATCAAAACAGTCCTCCAAATCAGACAGGTAAACTGCCTCATTGTTGTCTTGCTGCAAATGTTCAACCTCTCCCATGGCATTCTCTTGATCTGCAACTTGATCACCATGGTTTCTTTCATCCTCCAGCATTGAGTTTGAGGGATCAAACTCTTCTTCAGTACTAGAACTTGAGAGAGATGAAGTAGAGAGAAGAACTGAAGGTTCTTCTATAACCTACTTTGTGCTCAAAGCCTTTGGATCTGCACTTTTCTCCCCCATAGCTGGAATGTGCTCCTCTTCTTTTGGATTTGGAGCAGCTTCTCCTTCCTCTTGCTGTCCCTCATGACTGATTTTTGCAATTTGAATTGGATCAACATTTCCTTCAAATAGGGTGCCAACATGGACACTATATTCTGAACAAATTGATTGCTGATCTGCAACTCCTTTTTGCTCTTCTTCTGCTGCAACAAAATCAGTCCTGACCACCATTTGTTCTTTAACTCCAACCTCTTCTGAAGGTTTCATCAGCAAAGGGATCTTCTTCATCCCAAATTTAAGAGCCCAACTCTTCAAAATTTGAATTTCTTCATCCTTGTTTGGCTTCTCTTTTTTTGTCGTTCATGACTGATTTTTGCAATTTTTTGTGGTGGTGGAGGAGGTAAAACCTCTTGTTTCTTTGGAGGAGAGGGTGTTTCATTTAGCTCTTATGGAGGGGATGACTGTTTGGAAGGGAAAAGGATAGAATAATTGAGATGAGGTGGAAGACTAGGGGGTGGAGAAATGGATTCAACACTTGGGACAACAGATGGAGAGTTTAAAACTTGACACTGCTGAGATAAAACAGATTGGGAAAGAGGAAAAGAAAAGGCATGAGATGGTGTGCTTACCCGTTGACAAGGTTGTTGAATACTCCTCTCATACACCTCTATTCCTTCAATCCACTTTGCAAGCAATGGCAGCGTTGCAATCATGAAGTCAAGCTTCTCTTGAGGGCTGTAATGCCTTGGGAAAGGTCCCACCCATGGACAGGGTGCTCCACAACCAATTCCAAATGCTTTCATTTGTGCTTGAGCCCTAGATTGCACCATGTTTACCTCCATCTTTTGGATTTTCTCCAACAAGACAGCATCTTTCATCTGATTGTCTTCATTGTATGCACACCCTTGCTCTTGGAAAGATCCATAGCCAAACTGATTTTGGCATTGCTGCTCATATGGGTATGTATGCTGATTTTGAATTTGTTCAAAATGCTGATTTGGAGGATTTAAAAACATGATGGAGGTGGGAAACATTACTACTTTGTTGTAAATGTGAGTTCCATGATGGAAATGAAGTCATGATTGCAAAAATTCATGGAATGGAAAAGAATGAAAGAGATGGAAAGAATAATGGATTGAAATGGATGAAAAACAAGTCTGCAACTTCATAAATGGGTTGCTGATTAGATGGAGTCGCCAGATGTGTTTGCAAGTGCCTCCAAAGGTTAAAATATTCACGGAACACACCAACCTACAAAAGATGAAGTGGAAGACCTCTAAGGTCCCACCCGGCGTGCCAAAACTTGTTGTTGCAAATCAGCAACACCCCTGGATGCAAATCAAGGTTCTAAGTTGATGTTTAGGGCATCCAGTGTGATTGCACAACATTGAAACCTCTCTCCAAGTGTGGGACTTGCAAGATGAGAGAGGAATCTCCAGATTAGAGGTTGGTTCCTCAAACTCCTCTGATTAGATCTATTATTTGCACAACTACAGAGGTTCAGATCCTAATTTATCCTAATTTGCAAGGAGACAGGATAAGAAATGCAAAAATTAAAACTAAACTGATAAGGGTGATACACCAAAGGAGTGGTGATCACTGTTGTGACAAATCAGCAGCACCCCTAGATGTAAATCAGGTTTCTAAGTTGATTCTAGAGCATCCAGTGTGATTGCACAACATGGAAACCTCTCTCCAAGTGTGGGACTTGTGAAAATGAGAGAGGAATCTCTAGATTAGAGGCTGGTTCCTCAAACTCCTCTCGATTTATATCTATATTTTGCACAACTACGAGGTTCGAGATCCTAATCCTACTCTAAATTGAAAGTAGACAGGATAAAAATGCAAAAATGAAACTAAACTAAAGATCGTGATGCACCAAAAGGAGTGGTGAAACATTTTTGCCATATAAATAGACACAAATTCATGAAATGTAACAAGGGAAAACATACACAAGCTGATAGATGTAATTAGAGGTCTTAAAATGAAGTAAAACAATACAAACAGAGGACCTAAAGCATTCATAGAGTTTACACTTTGTCAATTCCATGTAAAAATATCTTGGATTCCACCATCAAAGAGGTATAAAATTGTTACAAACTGTGAAAAGGTTTGATTCTTACAACTATCACTTGTTGGAGGTGAAAGAAGAAGTTTGCAATGCCAAAAAGTGTTCAACCATGAAGAAATGAGCCAAATCTGGCTTTTACAGTACATGGGTCGAGCCTAGGAGAGAGAAAACGTAAAAAATGTGGGAGCCCATTCCTCATTGATGGAAAATGCATTAAAATAGCATGGAGGACCTTACAAACCCATACCCTGTCATTTTTGACCATATTGGAGAAGAATGCGACCCATTCTGTATTAAATTTGGTTGTTGAAATGTCATTTCTAGCCATGGACACGTACCAGAACTATTTTTGAATTTTCTCTCTCCAAACTGAACCAAAATTAGAAATTGACTATGGAATCATGTAGAGAATTTTAACAACTTTCCAATGATATAAAGAAAGTGAAAATTCAAGCTTTGGATCAAAAGATATGATTGTTTGAAGATTTAGGGCAAAAAGGCCCAAAAATGGATCGGCAGGAAAAAATTTCAAATTTTACCTCTTTTTTGTCTTTGGAATTTTTTTCAAAATTCCCGCACTCCGCTGGTCGATGCCACGTGGCGCTTCCTATTAGTCATGCGGCCTCAAATGGTAAAATTTTCCACACAAAACTCCATCGAGCCATATAACTTGAAAAATATAAGGAGTTAGGAGGCAAACTTTACCTTTCTGGAAAGCTAAGACAGAGCTCTATCTGATGGTGCCATTTCCAAAAGCTTTGAGTGCTGAAATAAAAAATGTAGACTCGAGGCACAAGAGAGGAAAGAACACAAGGAGTTAGCCACAAAATGAGCTAGGGCACCATTTTGGATAACAATTTTGGCTACTCGGAGGGTCATCTGCTGTTAGATGAAAGTACCAGAGCTCAAGCGAGTCCATTGGGCATGGAGCCATAAAATATTCTGTTTAGAACCCTAAATGACTTAGAATGTGCAAGGAGGAAGATGGAATATCACATGATGGAAGCAAGGACTGCAAAATGTCTCCAGGGGACAGCAAGTTGTGCCAAAGCAATAGGAAAACAAAACTAACCTACAAAAAAATGTGCACAAGCACTTGGAGGAATGAAAATCTAATCTAATATTTACAAGGTGGTAAATTTCCCTCTAGAAGCAATGTTTGAGATAGATTCCATTGATGGAATCTACAGGTTCTTCACCATCCAATGAGGCCAATTGGAAAGCATTGTTGTTCTTGCACTTCATGACGATGTATGGGCCACTCCAAATGGCATCAAATTTTGAATGCCTTCCCGGTTTTTCTCTATCCACATCCCATTTCAACACTAGATCTCCAACTTGAAAAGATCTATCCTTGGCCTTCCTATCAAAGGTCTTTTTGATCAAAGCTTGATCCTTTTCCATTGCTTGGGATGCCTGATTTCTGACCTCCTGCAGCTCCATCAACTCTGCATATCTCACCTCCATGGGCTCAAACTCTAGCAACTCTAATTGCTTCATGAGTTCCAATGTTGGAAACTCAAGTGACATGGGCAAGATTTCCTCTCTTCCATAGACAAGTTTGAATGGAGAGTTACCTATGGATCTCTTGGGAGTTATCCTATCAGCCCATAAGGCTGATTTCAGTTTGGTATGCCAAGACCTCTGATTCTCATCAAGATTCCTCCTAATGATCCTCAACAAGTTCTTGTTTGTAGACTCGGCCTAGCCATTACCTTGAGGGTAATAGTTTGATGAAGTGCTTAGGTAGATCTCGTTCTTGACAGCCCACTAAGTAACCTTGGATCTAATGAATGCCAATGCATTATCTAAGATTATTGTAGCAGGTATACCAAATCTGGTTGCTATCCCCTCATAAAAGTCTAAGATGTTGGACTCATTTGCTTCTTTGAGTGCTACTTGCTTGATCCACTTAGTGAAGTAGTCCGTGGTCATCAAAATCTATTTCTGCCCTTGACTTGATTTGAGATTAATGACTCAATGAAGTCCAAACCCCATTGCATGAATGGATGGTCAACTGAGATTGGATGCAATGGAAGGGCAGCAAGCCTCTCTTTACCTGTGAAGAATGCACAATTCTCGCACCTTTTGATCCATGCAAAGCAATCACTAAAAAATTTGGGCCAATAATAACCAACCTTCATGATTTTTAGAGCTGTCACTCTTGGTGCAAAATGACCACCAGCTGGTCCACCATGGAACTCTTCCAACACCCTATGAATCTGATTTGTGCTAATGCATCTCAACAGCACTCCATTCACATCTTTCTTGAACAAAACTCCAACAATGGCATATGGGACAACCTACAATCTGATGTGTCTTCTTTAGGTCTTGTTCATCTCCGAGGGCATAGGCTCGTGCTTAGAAGTGTATAATACCTTGGGTCCAACAAGGAGTGGGGCAACATTGTCTTCTTCTTGATTTCCACTTGGCTCATGGCTGTCTTGAACTATCAAAACAGCCTCTCCTTCATTGCAGGCTTATTTTTACTTCCCAAAGCCACCGCTCACATAATCCTTTTCCTCTTACCAACTTGGTGATTTTGATCTCAATGTCATACTCCATGACATGGGTGATCCAACCTACCATTTTCTCATTCAAATCTTTGTTGAGGAGGAAGTCCTTAACCCTAGCATGTGAGACCAAAGCAACTGGACCTTGTTGTTTGAGACTAAATGCTTGAATTTCTTCAAGCTTCGATTCTTTGCCAAGACATGCTTCTCAATAAAAGAGTACCTCACCTCATAGTCATCTAGGCAATGGTGAAGAAGGTAACTAGTTGCTCATCGTTATCCTTGTTCTGTTGTACCAAAATGGTAGAAATAGTGTCATTACCTCCAAATGCATAGAGGATGAAATCCTTGGAGAAGTCCCGAGTTGATGAGAGTTTGTGCTTGAGAGATGGCTTCTTTGATTGCTTCAAAACTCTCCTTGCCTTCTCGTCCACTTGAAAGCCATGCTTTTCTTTAACATTTTGGTGATAGGTTTGACAAGGGCTGAAAAATCTAGGAAAAACCTCTCGAACAAAGTTTATCCTCCCAAGAAACTCGAAGGGCTTTCTTGTGGCTTGCAATGGTAGTGCTCTTATGGCTTCAACTCTCTCGGATCAATTGCTAATCCTTCTTTGGAGACAATATTGCCAAAGAGCTTTCCTTCATGTGTAAGAAAGATACACTTCTTAGGATTCAAAGACACTCCAAATTTCCTACACCTCGTGAAAACTTGTCTCAAATAAGAGACGTGGTCTGCTGCATTTTTGGAAAAAAAAGTGATATCAACAAGGTAAATCAGCACCACGTTGTTAATCAATCGTTTGAATGCCATGTCCATTGCTCTTTGAAAGGTAACACCAGCGTTGAACAGCCCAAATGGCATCTTCCTGTATGTATGCAAAAGTCCCCATTTGGTTGTAAAGGCTATCTTGAATCGGTCTTTTTCCTTCACCATAATCTAATTGTAGCCGTAGCCATCAAGTAGTGAAAACCTCTCGGATCCAGCCACAACTTGCAAGATTTTCTCCATGGAAGGGAGTGGGTAATGGTCCTTGAGAGATGCTCTATTTAAGTCTCTGAAATCAACACACAATCTGATCTCTCCACTCTTCTTTCTGACTGGAACCAAGTTGGCAACCCAACTAGAATGCTTGATTGGGAATATGATTCTTGATTCAATCAGCTTGTCCAATTCTTTCCTCATGAGAGGCTCCATGTGTGGATTGGCTGGTCTTTGTTTCTACCTAACAGATTAGTATTTGGATCCAATTCAATGGTATGCTGAGCTAAGTTGGGATTGAAACCTTTTAAATCTTCATAGCTCTAAGCAAACACGTCAGGGAACTCTTGACACAACTGTATGAACTCATACCTTTCTTGCTCAGTTGTCATCTTTCCAATTTGCAATGGTTTGTTCTCTTCCACCAAGATAGATACTGAATCTTCTCTCTTGACCTGAATGTTTGCTTTCTCTTTCCTAAACTGATCATTGGGATTAAAAATGGACTCCAAAGTGATAAGTCCCTTAGGCAGCTTGTTAGTTCTCAGCTGTACCACTTGGTCACCATACTGCTGTTCTAGTTTTTCTTGATTTTTAGCTGAGAACTCAGCTTCTTCTTGTAATAAATGGATGATTTGCTGGTCATTCTCAAATACTTGCCAACTGACATTGTTATCCGGCACTAAAGGCCTCACAATCACGTGGATGTTTAGCTGTACCTTGTCTTTTTGAATGCTTTCCACAATGTCAAAGGCTTCCCCCTACTGCTGCTGGCTGACAAGCCCACAACAGCAGCTTGATTCTCTTTCCTAGGAATGGATTTGATGCCAAAACCCTCAAAATCTTCCATGAGGTCCCACACCTTGTTCTTGTAGCACTTGAGTAGATCATTCTTGGTAGCATGTTGTCCACTGACCTGATTTACAATCAATTCACTGTCCCTAAAGACTTGCAAGTTCTTTATTTTCTTCTTGATTGCCCAATGCATCCCTTGCACCAAAGTTTCATATTCAGCAGTGTTATTGGAGCATGTAAACTGAAATCTAAAAGCTGAATAGTACTTTACTCCTTGAGGTGAAACAAGCATAGCTCCACCTCCTGCACCTTGTCTACTCCTTGATCCATCAAAAAACAGCTGTCATACCTCATTGTCATCTTTGTGGTTTGGCTTGGTGATGCTAGGAATAGGCTGATTTTCTTCGTGTATGCAATAGACCCTAGCTCGATTCTTCTATTTCTTGGTAAGAATCAAAAGCATGCACCTTGCTTGCCCATTCATCAAGAGTTAGATCCGGGATGCTTCCAACCTTAGTGTCAGCTTCATCAGTGCTTGGGTGATCTTCTTAATCAAATGCTTTGAGCAATTGGCATTAATCGACTTGGAGTGTAAGGCTCAATGTGGAAGTTTGCAATAGGTTCGAGACCTAAGTGTAGCCTTAGTTCCATACCTCATTCGAACAGACATGTGTGTGACCAATCGTAGACAAATATCCCCCACTCTTGGCTGTGAAGTCCTTGACAAGCATAGGGCAAAGAGTGGTAGAAGGTCTATAACCGATACATCTTGTAAAACAACAACATTTGGACATGCATGCAAGGTAAGACTCAAGTTTTTAATCACTCCAACTGATTCTTATTGCTGTCCCATCTAGCTGCACTACCCCTTTGGATATTGTTTCATACTGGAGCCCTAGCTGATCAACTATTTGTTTAGGCATCACTGAGCTACTTGCCCCAGAGTCTATCATGCAATTGTGCACTAGCTGATTTCCAATGATTAATGAAACATAGAAAGGAGGGGGCTTCAACATTTTACCTTGTTGTCCTCCATGATTCCCCTCAGGCTGGGCAGCATTTGTGAGCACTTTCTCTTGCATCTGAACTTGCTGATTCGAAGTTGGCCAGTCCTTCATGGCAGCTTGTAGCAAATCTCTTTGGCCTGGGATAGATAGGGATTCCCACATTGATATGTTGACATTTGTCTTCTTCATCTGATCGATGATACTGAATGGTGATGAAGGATCTCTTTGCTGTCCCTTTGTTTACACATTCACTCCTTGCACATGAGCAGCAACAACTGGTATTTGAGTTGGCCTAGGAGCTATTCTTGGCTGCCCTTATGCATTTACAATTGGATTTTGTTTTCCAACCACTTGTGGAGCCATGGAAGGTTGTGGATTGGTTGGAGCTAATGGTTTTTCTTCACCCAAATTCCTTCTTTTTGACCTTGTGTTGGCTACTGACACCTTGAGAAACTACTTGATTCATGCCACGTAAATATTCTCGCTTGCCAATTTACCAACGTGGTGTCATTTGGGGCTGATTACTTTGTTGGAATGTTTCTTGTTGTTGGTTGTTTCCTTGACCGTCCTCACCCTCCACACCAAGTAGTAGTTGTCACCATTAATATTTGATTCAAAGAACCATTGAAGCACATGGATTGGTTATGAGGTTTATTACATGGAAAACACTAGTCATACTCTGAGCAATGTTGTTTTGTGTTGGCACCAATGCCTTAGAGGTAGATATGGCATTTGGATTGTAGGGCTGAAATGGTCTATTGGCGGGAGCCTTGTTTGATTCATATTTGCAGCTGGATTAGGTCATCTTTTTGGTTGGTATGGCTGCTGTTAGGCTGAGCTTGGGGCTGGTAAGAAGGTCTAAAACCTTGGGCTTGTTACCTCTTGAGAGTAACCAGCTCGTTGCCTAGGTTTTGCAGTTGCTTCATGACTTCTTGAAGCTCATTTGGGGCACTTGGAGATGAAGTAGAAGCTTCATTTGAACTCTGATTTCTGGGAGTGGGAGAAGGAGTCAAATTAGGTGCTTGATTGGTGTTTGGACTCTCTAAACTTGGAAACAATGGCATGGGAGGTCTAGGGGCAAGTTTGCCAGCTTGGATCAAACAATTTTCAGCCCTAATGGCAATGCTATAAGCCATAGGGATAGTTATGCCTCCCATGGACTGAATCAACATAGAAATATTAGAATTTAGAGCTTTGAGATAGTAGAGAAAAGCACCTTCTGCTATTGGCCTGACTGCCACTGGAATTCTCTCCCAAGTCTTTTGAAATCTGAAGTTGAAATCGGTCAGCTGCTCATTGGGAGCTCTCTTGATGGTTGTCAGCTGCTCCAAAAGAGACAAGTTGTCTCCCTTCTCTCCAAATTTCTCATGAAGTGCTATACACAACTGATTCCAATTTGTGATTGAACTAGCTCCAAGGCTTCTAAACCATTGCAATGCTTTCCCCTTGAATGAAGATGCCAGCAATTTGTGACCACTTGCATCTCATTGATTTCATGAATTGCACAAAGATTGGCAATGTCTTTAACATGATCACCTGAGCGATCCGATTCTCTCCAGGTGAAGTATGGAATGTTCTTCAAGGCTGTAATTGGAATTGGATGTTGTGCATTGAGAGCAAGTGGGCTGCTGCTAGTGAAATTGACATAGGGGTTGTTTTGTGCCATTCTAATTGGCCTTAGAACCCTTATTGATTGAATGAAAGGCCTACCAGGTGGAGGAGTTGAGAGAGTTTTGTTTGGTGGAGATGGAGACCTTTGGATTCTCCTCCCACTTTGCCTTACTCTTGGAGATAACTGCAGGTATTCAAACAACACTTCTTCTTCTCCAACTCTTGACCTTGTAGTGATTCTTCTCATGAGTTTTCAGGCCTGCACTGCTGAAACCAATTGATTCTTCCCCTTGGAGTCACCAGATGTGCAAATTATAGCTCTTTTCAAGCAAGAAAATTACGTGAAGATGCACATCAACTTTGCTGCAATAAAAATGAGACCTCTAATGTCCCACCGGGCATGCCAAAACTGTTGTTGCAAATCAGCAGCACCCCTGGATGCAAATCAGGTTTCTAAGTTGATTCTAGAGCATCCAGTGTGATTGCACAACATGGAAACCTCTCTCCAAGTGTGGGAATTCTAAAAATGAAAGAGGAATCTCTAGATTAGAGGCTGGTTCGTAAAACTCCTCGATTTATATCTATATTTTACACAACTACGAGAGGTTTAAATCCTAATCCTACTCTAAATTACAAGGAGACAGGGGATAAAAATGCAAAAATGAAACTAAACTAAAGATGGTGATGCACCAAAAGGAGTGGTGAAACATTTTTTGCCATATAAATAGACACAAATTCATGAAATACAAAAAGGAAAATATACACAAGATGATAGATGTAATTAGAGGTCTTAAAATGAAGTAAAACAATACAAACAGAGGACTGAAAGCATTCATAGAGTTTGCACTGTCAATTCCATGTAAAAATCTCTTGCATTCCACCATCAAAGAGGTATAAACCTATTACAAACTGTGAAAAAGGTTTGATTCTTACAACTATCACTTGCTGGAGGTGAAAGAAGAAGTTTGCAATGCCAAAAAGTATTCAACCATGAAGAAATGATCCAAATCGGGCTTTACAAAGATATGGGTCGAGCCCAGGAGAGAGAAAACGTAAAAAACATGGGAGCCCATTCCTCATTGATGGAAAATGCATTAAAACAACATGGAGGACCTTACAAACCCATACCCTATCATTTTTGACCATATTGGAGAAGAATGCAACCCATTCTGTATTAAATTTGGTTGTTGAAATGTCATTTCCGCCATGGACACATACTGAATCGATGGATCAAAAGATATGATCGTTTGAAGATTTAGGGTAAAAACGCCCAAAAACGGATCGACGGAAATTTTTTCAATTTTACCTCTTTTTGTCTTTGGAAATTTTTCAAAAATCCCCGCGCTCCGCTGGTCGGATGCCACGTGGCGGCTTTCCTATTGGGCACATGTGGGCCTCAAATGGGAAAATTTTCCACAAAAACTCCACCGAGCCATAACTTGAAAAATATAAGGAGTTAGGAGGCAAACTTTACCTTTCTGGAAAGCTGAGAGAGAGCTCTATCTGATGGTGCCATTTCTAGAAATCCTTGAGTGCTTGAAAATAAAAAAATGTAGACTGAGGCACAAGAGAGGCAAGAACACAAGGAGTTAGCCACAAAAATGAGCTGGGGCACCATTTTGGATAACAAGCACTTCTTGCTCATGCAAATTGACACAAATCAGAAATTGCAACATAAAACATCATGCATAGGTTGATAAGCTATAAACAAGGGTTTTAAATGAAGCAAAAACACATACTGAAAGGACTGAAAGCATTCACAGAGCTGCGCATTGTGATTTTCAACATCAAAATCCTTGTATTCCAACACCAAAGAGGCGAAAAACTGTTACAATCCTGGAAGGTCGATGATACTTGTGAAAATCACTTGTTGAAAGTGAAAACAGAAGCTTCTTTGTGTAAAAAGGTGTTCCTCTTTGAAAAATGAGCCAAATCGGCTTTTACGGTGCATGGGTCGTACCCCGGAGAGTGAAAATGTGAAAAAATGTGGAAGCCATTCCTCATTGACCAAAATCCATTAAAAATAGCATGGGTGACCTGAAAGACCCATCCCCAACATGTTTGACCATCTTTGGAGAAGAATGCGACCCATTTTACATTAAAATTGGTTGTTGAAATGTCAATTCTATCCATGGGCGCATACTGAAGTTTTTTTTATCCCTCCAAACTAAACCAAAATTCAAAATTGACCATAGAATCATGTAGATAATTTCACCACTTTCCATTGATATAAAGAAAGCAAAAATCGAGCTCTGGATCGAAAGATATGGTGATTTGAAAATTTAGGGCAAAACAAGCCAAAATCGATCGGTAGGCAAAAGTTTAAATTTTTACCCATTTGGTCTTTGGAAAAATTTTCAAATTTTCCCCATGCTCCACCACTCCTGGTGCCACATGGCACATTTTGATTGGGTGCGAGGCCCTTCGACCATTTTTTCTTTCGGGTCGCATGGTGTTTTTTTGCCCTTGGACACGTGGCGCGCTCTGATTGGGTGTAGGCCTTGCGAGGAAAATTTCCCACAAAACTCAAAGAGCCATAACTTGAAAAATACGTGGATTCGGGAGGAAAACTTTACCTTTCTAGAAAATTGAGAAAGAGCTCTATCCAATGGTGTCATTTCCAAAAGGTTTTGAGTGCTTAAAAGTAAAAATTTATGGTGACCGAGGCACAATAGAAGGAAAGAATGAAAGGGAGTTAGCCACAAAATGAGCATGTGGCACATTTGGATAACAGAAGCAAGAGGACTCGCAAAACTTCTCTAGCTACAACAAGCTGTGCCAAAGCAATTAGGGAAAGCAAAACAACCTACAAAGCAAAACAATGTGCACAAACACTTGGAGGAATGAAAACCTAAGCTAATATTTACAAGGTGGAGAATTTCCCTTTAGTAACAATGCTTTAGATAGATTCCATTGACTGGAATCTGCAGTTCTTTGCCATCCAATGAAGACAATTGGAAGGCATTGTTATCCTTACACTTTGTGACCATGTATGGGCCACTCCAAATGGCATCAAATTTTGAATGCCTTCCCGGTTTTGCTCTATCTGCATCCCATTTTAACACTAGATCTCCAACTTGGAAAGATCTACTCTTGGCCTTCCTATCAAAGGTCTTCTTGATCAAAGCTTGATCCTTCTCTATTTCTTGGGATGCCTGATCTTTGATCTCTTGGAGCTCCATCAACTTTGCATATCTCACCTCCATGGGCCCAAACTCTAGCAACTCTAACTACTTCATGAGTTCCAATGTTGGCAACTCAAGTGACATGGGCAAGATTGCCTCTCTTCCATAAACAAGCTTGAATGGAGAGTTACCTGTGGATCTCTTGGGAGTTATCCTATCAGCCCATAAGGCTGATTTCAGTTTGGTATGCCAAGACCTCTGATTCTCATCAAGAGTCCTCCTAATGATCCTCAACAAGTTCTTGTTTGTAGATTCAGCCTGGCCATTACCCTAAGGGTAGTAGTTTGATGAAGTACTTAGGTAGATCCCATTCTTGACAGCCCACTCAATCACCTTGGATCCAATGAATGCTAATGCATTATCTGAGATTATTGTAGTAGGTATGCCAAATCTGGTTACTATCCCCTCATAGAAGTCTAATATGCTAGACTCATTTGCTTCCTTGAGTGCTACTGCTTCAGTCCACTTGGTGAAGTAGTCTGTGGCTTTCAAAATCCACTTATGCCCTTGGCTTGAATTGGGATTAATGACTCCAATGAAGTCCAAACCCCATTGCATGAATGGCTGGTCAACTGAAATTGGATGCAATGGAAGGGCAACAAGCCTCTCTTTACCTGTGAAGAATGCACAATTCTCGCACCTTTTGATCCATGCAAAGCAATCACTAAAAATTTTGGGCCAATAATAACCAGCCTTCATGATTTTTAGAGCTTTCACTCTTGGTGCAAAATGACCACCAGCTGGTCCACCATGGAACTCTTCCAACACCCTATGAATCTGATTTGTGCTAATGCATCTCAGTAGCACTCCATTCACATCTTTCTTGAAAAAAATACCATCTACTATGGCATATGGGACAGCCTACAATCTGAAGTGTCTTCTTTGGGTTTTGTTCATCTCTGGAGGGCATAGGCTGTGCTTAGGAAGTGTATTATACTTTGGGTCCAGCAAGTAGTGGGGACAGCATTATCCTCTTCTTGAGTGATACCTTACACATGGTGTCTTGAATCACAAACAACCTCTTCTTTATTACATACTCCTTTTTGCTTTCCCGAATCAGCTGCTCACACAATCCTTTTCCTCTTACCAGCTTGGTGACATTGATCTCAATGTCATACTCCATGACATGAGTGATCCAACCTACCCTTTTCTCATTCAAATCCTTTTTGAGGAGGAAGTCTTTTACTCTGCATGAGATACCAACAAATGAACCTTGTTTTTTGAGACTAGATGTTTGAATTTCTTCAAGCTTCGACTCTGCAAGTACATGCTTCTCAATAAAATAATATCTCACCTCAAGGTCATCTAGGCTTTATTGAAGAAAGCAATTGGCTACTCATCATTGTTCTTGCTCTGCTTTGTACCAAAATGCAGAAATGGTATCTCATTGTTGCAAATCAACGCACTCTGGATGTAAATCAGGTTTCTAAGTTGATGTTTCGGGCATCCAAGTGTGATTGCACAACATTGAAACCTCTCTCCAAGTGTGGGACTTGTAAAATGAGAGAGGAATCTCTAGATTAGAGGTTGGTTCCTCAAACTCCTCCGATCGATCTATTATTTAACCAATCTGAGAGGTTCGAGATCCTAATTTTATCTTAATTTGTAAGGAGACAGGGGATAAGAAATGCAAAAATTAAAACTAAACGATAAGGGTGATACACAAAAGGAGTGGTGAGCACTTCTTACTCATGCAAATAGACACAAATCAGAAATTGTAGCATAAAACATCATGCACGTTTGATAAGTCAGTAATCAAAGGTTTGAAATGAAACAAACAACACATGCAAAGGACTGAAAGCATTCACAGAGCCTGCATTGTGATTTTCAACATCAAAATCCTTGCATTCCAACACCAAAGAGGCAAAAAAGGCCTGTTACAATCCCTGGAAGGTCTGGTACTTCTAAAATCACTTGCTGAAGATGAAAACAGAAGCTTGCTGTGCAAAAAAAGTGTTCCCCTTTGAAAAATGAGCCAAATCTGGCTTTTTACAGTGCATGGGTCGAACCCAGGAGAGAGAAAACGTGAAAAAACATGGGAGCCATTCCTCATTGACCAAAATGCATTAAAAACAACATGGGTGACTTTGTGCAGACCCATCCCGACATTTTGACCATCTTTGGAGAAGAATGCGACCCATTTTCGCATTAAAATTGGTTGTTGAAACGTTAATTCTGTCCATGGGTGCATACCGGAACGTGAAAATCCATTGATATAAAGAACATGAAAATCTGAGCTCTTGATCGAAAGTTATGGCGATTTGAAGTTTTAGGGCAAAAATAGGCCAAAATCGGATCGGCAGCAAAAAGTTTGAATTTTTACCCATTTGGTCTTTGGAAAATTTTCAAATTTTCCCCGTGCTCCACCACTCCGGTTGCCACATGGCATGTTTTGATTGGTTGTGAGCCCTTCCTAACCATTTTTCCTTTGGGTTGCGTGGTGTTTTTTCACCCTTGGACATGTGGCAACTCCCGATTGGCTACGGGCCTTCTAGGGAAAATTTCCCACAAAAACTCAGAGCCATAACTTGAAAAATACGTGGAGTTAGGAGGAAAACTTTACCTTTACGGAAAGCCGAGAAAGAGCTCTATCCAATGGTGTCATTTCCAAAAGGTTTTGAGTGCCTAAAAAGTAAAAATTTATGACCGAGGCACAATAGAAGGAAAGAATGAAAGGGAGTTAGCCAAAAATGAGCGGGGGGCACATTTGGATAACAATTTTGCGACTCGGAGGGTCATCTCTCTTGGATGAATGATCGTAACTGAAGCAATCCATTAGGCATGGAGTCATGAATAGTATCCCAAAATTGATCTCGAACTTTGAAAATTTCCCTCGAACCGCTTGAATCCCACTTTGGACATGGAGTTGTTCCCACCAAAATGCCATCAAAATGAACTGCAAGAGTGAAACCAGCAACACCAAAACTATGTACAAACTAAAAATCATACATGCTCTAAATGGAACATGCAGAGTGTGCACAAGCACTTCTTCTACTGAAAGCAAACCTACCTACTCTACTCTAACTGGAAGCAAAGGTGAGCTAAACAAACCCTACAACTGGTTGTGTAAAATAGCTTCCTTTCTTCAAAATTGGCAGCCATGCAAATGATTTGGAGCTGAGTATGGCTGATTGGATGAGTGGAAAATCAACAAGAAGCTGGTCTTCTACCCAAATTAGCAAGGTGTCAACTAAAAACAAATCCAATACCTCTTTTAGTTGCTCTGCATTTGGATTGGAGAGGTATGACAGCTGATCCTTGGAACTTTGCAGCTCATCCTCATGCTTAGAAGCAAGCATGACTAGTTGTGGCTTCTCCTTTGGCTCCAATGAAGCCAAATACCTGATTGGGCAAGGTCTGATCCATTGAGTATGCCCATAATTCTGATTTTCAACTCCAAGAATGGAGTTCTCTTGTAGACCTTGAATGGATGGTGTGGAAGCAATGGTAGAACCCTTCTGCCCTTTCTCTTCCTCTAATGAAGGACATGAAAGATTAAAATCTTCCAATCTTGGTTCCAAAGAGCTTCTATAAGATGCAGGCTGCTGCAAATGAATACTCTCCTCCATGACAACAGGCTCTTATGTTTGGAAGATGGAAGATGAAAGAGAGAATGGTGGAAACTCAACCGGTTCTTCTTCATCAAAACAGTCCTCTAAATTAGACAAGTAAACTACTGTTAGTGCAAAATCACAGCACCCTAGATGTAAATCAAGGTTCTAAATGATGTCTTAGGCATCCAAAGATTACACAACATGGAAACCTCTATCCAAGTGTGGGACTTTTAAAATCGAGAGAGGAATCTCTAGATTAGAGGTTGGTTCCTCAAACTCCTCTGATTTAGATCTATATTTGCACAACTATAGAGGTTCAGATCCTAATCCTACTCTAAATTACAAGGAGACAAGGATAGAAATGCAAAAATTGAAACTAACTAAAGATGGTGATGCACCAAAAGGAGTGGTGAATATTTTTGTCATGCAAATAGACACAAACCAAAGATTACAACATAAAAACATACACAAGTTGATAAGATATAATTTAGGATCTGAAATGAAGCAAATAATACAAACAAAGGACTGAAACCCATTCACAAAGCTTGCATTATCATCTCCAATGTCAAAACCACTGCATTACAACCTCAGAGAGGTAGAAAACTGTTACAATCTTTGACGAGTCGATTCTTGCAACAATCACTTGCTGGAGGTGAAAGAAGATGTTTTTATGCCAAAAGTGTTCCCCGAAGAAATGAGCCAAATCTAGCTTTTACATTGCATGGGTCGAGCCCAGGAGAGAGAAAACATACAAAACATGGGAGCCCATTCCTCATTGACTGCAAATGCATTAAAACAGCATGGGGGACCTTACAAACCCATACCCTGTCATTTTTGACCGAATTGGAGGAGAATGCGACCCATTCTGCATTAAATTTGGTCGCTGAAATGTCATTTCTGGCCATGGACACGTGTCAGAGCCGTTTCTTAACTTTCTCTCTCTAGACTAAACCAAAATTCAAGATTGACATCGAGAATCATGTAGAGAATTTTATAAGCTTTCCAATGATATGAAGAACGTGCAAATATGAGCTCTGGATCAAAATATATGAAGGTCCAAGTTTTAGGGCACAAAACAGGAAAAAATGGGTTTTGAAATTTTTTCCCACGCTCCTCCACCTGTACGACACATGTCGGGCGCTGATTAGATGAGCAATTCTCTCTCCTTCCCTTACCCACGGGTTTTCCTTGAAAGTTTTGACTTTTTGTAATTTTGGAAAATTTCCCATTTTTTCCCCGCATCCCCGCCACTTGGGACATGTGGCATGATCTGGTTGGAGGACAAGGGCGCGGGGTCATCCTTCACCTTTTAGTTTTGCCAAAACTTTTGCCAAATTCTCTAATTGCTCCCCAAGCTCCGCACTCCCCTTCTCCTTAGGACACGTGTCCTCCTTTTATTGGCTCGGGCCAACACTTCAAACCTTGCCCTTTGAAATTTTGGATGTTTTCCCTTGTGACACGTGGCATTTCCTGATTCGTCTGCAGGCCTGCTGGATTTTCACATCCCTCGCGTCCCTTTGGACCGGTTGTCCCGAATCTATGCAGGACAAATTCCTCCGATCCACTTGATTCGAGCTTCTGTCTGTCCCTCTTTGAGGTGAAGACACGTGGCGTTATTTTATTGGCTCTCGGCTCCTTCGACTCTTTGCGTCCCACGTGTCCCTATGTCCCAACTGTCCTAATGCGAAAGTTCTCTATTTCGGCCGATCCAGGCGGTTCGTGTCCTTCAAGCGTCCTCGCGGCCCGGATGTCCTAGCACATTGCTCGCACGCACATGAGCTAGTCAATTTTGTTTTTACCTTTGGCTGGTTCGCCCTTTTTGTGTCCGTGCATCCCCATGGCCCGGATGTCCCTTTCTTTGCACGGACCGCTGCGGCCTTTTAAATTCGCGCCCCGACATCCCAACTGTCCCAACTGCTATGAGGACTAGGACTTAGCCGATTTTCATGATTTTTCGCCCAAGCTTGCTTGTTTTTGCAACTTTTCACCCTTTTTTAGAACTTGCTCTTTTCTTCTTGGATAGGAGAGTTAGAAAAAGGCGAGGGGACCCCAGAAACATGATTTTTTTCCTTGAATCAATCTATCTTTCTCGGGACCGAAGAATTTAATGCATGTTATCAAAATTACCCTGGGGGTGAATTTTGGATAACAATTTGGCGACTCAGCGGGGTCATCCGCTGCTAGATGAAGTTACCAGTTTCCTGAAGCATCCATTGGGCATGGAGTCATGAGATATTCTGTTTAGAACCCCAACTGACTTAGAATGTGTAAGGAGGAAGATGGAATATCACCTGATGGAAGTAAGGACTGCAAAACATCTCCATGGATAGCAAGCTATGCCAAAGCACTTAGGGAAAACAAAACTAACCTACAGCAAAAAAATGTGCACAAGCACTTAGAGGAATGAAAATCTAATCTAATATTTACAAGGTGATAAATTTCCCTCTAGAAGCAACGCTTGAGATAGATTCCATTTACTGGAATCTGTAGTTCTTCGCCTTCCAATGGGGCCAATTGGAAAGCATTGTTATTTTTGCACTTCGTGACCATGTATGGGCCACTCCAAATGGCATCAAATTTTGAATGCCTTCCCGGTTTTGCTCTATCCACATCCCATTTCAACACTAGATCTCCAACCTGAAAAGATCTATCCTTGGCCTTCCTATCAAACATCTTTTTGATCGAAGCTTGATCTTTTTCCATTGCTTGGGATGCCCGATTTCTGATTTCTTATAGCTCCATCAACTCGCATACCTCACCTCCATGGGCTCAAACTCTAGCAACTCTAGCTGCTTCATGAGTTCCAATGTTGGCAACTCAAGTGACATGGGTAGGATTACCTCTCTTCCATAGACAAGTTTGAATGGAGAGTTACCCGTGGATCTCTTTGGAGTTATCCTATCAGCCCATAAGGCTGATTTCAGTTTGGTATGCCAAGACCTCGATTCTCGTCAAGAGTCCTCCTAGTGATCCTTAACAAGTTCTTGTTTGTAGACTTGGCCTTGGCCATTACCTTGAGGGTAATAGTTTGATGAAGTGCTTAGGTAGATACTGTTCTTGACAAACACTTAGTCACCTTAGATCCAATGAATGCCAATACATTATCGAGATTATTGTAGTAGGTACACCAAATCTGGTTGTTATCCTCTCATAAAAGTTTAAGATGCTAGACTCATTTGCCTCTTTGAGTGCTACATACATCCATCTGGTGAAGTAGTCCATGGCTATCAAAATCCATTTTTGCCCTTGACTTCAATTGGGATTAATGACTCCAATGAAGTCCAAACCCCATTGCATCAATGGCTGGTTAACCGAGATTGGATGCAATGGAAGGGCAAAAAGTCTCTCTTTTCCCCGTGAAGAATGCATAATTCTTACACCTCTTGATCCATGCATAGCAAACACTAAAGATCTTAGGCCAATAATAACCAGCCTTCATGATTTTTAGAGCTGTCACTCTTGGTGCAAAATGGCCACCAGCTGGTTCACCATGGAACTCTTCCAACATCCTTTGAATCTGATTTGTGCTAAAGCATCTCAGCAGCACTCCATTCACATCTTTCTTGAACAAAACTCCATCAACAATGGCATACAGGACAGCCTGCAATCTGAAGTGTCTCCTTTGGGTCTTGTTCATCTCTGGAGGGCATAGGCCTATGCCTAGGAAGTGTATAATGCCTTGGGTCCAGCAAGGAGTGGGGGCAGCATTGTCTTCTTCTTGATTGCCATTTGGCTCATGGTTGTCCTGGACTGTCAAAACAGCCTCTTCTCCATTACATACTTCTTTTTGCTTCCCCAAAACCAGCTGCTCACACAATCCTTTCCCTCTTACCAGCTTGGTGATCTTGATCTCAATGTCATACTCCATGACATGGGTGATCCAACCTGCCCTTTTCTCATTCAAATCCTTGTTGAGGAGGAAGTCCTTGACTCCAAAGCATGTGAGACCAGCAAGCTGGACCTTGTTGTTTGAGACTAAATGCTTGAATTTCTTCAAGCTTCGATTCACGCAAATACATGCTTCTCAATAAAAGAGTACCTCACCTCATAGTCATCTAGGATCCGGTGAAGAAGGAAATTGGCTGCTCATCATTATCCTTGTTCATTTGTACTAAAATGGCGAAATAGTGTCATTACCTCCAAATGCATAGAGGATGAAATCCTTGGAGAAGCTTTGGTTGATGAGAGTTGGTCTTTGGGAGATGGCTTCTTTGATTTCTTCAAAACTCTCCTTGCCTTCTCGCTGTCCACTTGAAATCCATTCTCTTCTTTAACATTTTGGTGATGGGCTTGACAAGGGCTACAAAATTTGGGACAAACCTCCGAAAAAAGTTTATCCTTCCCAAGAAAATCTGAAGGGATTTCTTGTGGCTTGGCAATGGTAGTGCTCTTATGGCTTCAACCCTCTCTAGATCAATTGCTAATACTTCTTTGGAGACAATATGGCTAAGGAGCTTTCCTTCATGTGCAAGAAAGATGCACTTCTTAGGATTCAAAGACACTCCAAATCTTCTACACCTTGTGAAGACTTACCTCAAATGAGAGAGGTGGTCTGCTGCATTTTTGGAAAAAACAGTGATATCATCAAGGTAAATCAGCACCACATTGTTAATCAAACCTTTGAATGCCATGTCCATTGCCCTTTGGAAGGTAACACCAGCGTTGGACAACCCAAATGGCATTTTCCTGTATGTAAAAGTTCCCCATTTGGTTGTGAAGGCTATCTTAAACTGGTCCTCTTCCTTCACCATAATCTGATCGTAGCCTAAGTAGCCATCAAGTAGTGAAAACCTCTCGAGCCAGCCACACTTGCAAGATTTGCTCCATGGAAGGGAGTGGGTAATGGTCCTTGAGAGAGGCTCTATTCAAGTCTCTGAAGTCAACACACAATCTAATCTCTCCACTCTTCTTTCTGACTAGAACTAAGTTGGCAACCCAACTAGAATGCTTGATTGGGAATATGATCCTTGACTCAATCAGCTTGTCCAATTCTTTCCTCATGAGAGGCTCCATGTGTGGATTGACTGGTCTTTGTTTCTGCCTGACAGGCTTAGTATTTGGATTCAATTCAATGGTATGCTAAGCTAAGTTGGGATTGAAACCTTTCAAGTCTTCATAGCTCCAAGAAAACACGTCAGGGAACTCTTGGCACAGCTGTATGAACTCATACCTTTCTTGTTCAGTTATCATCCTTCCAATTTGCAATGGTTTGTTCTCTTCTACCAAGATGGATACCGAATCCTCTCTCTTGACTGAATGTTTGCTTTCTCCTTTCTAAACTGATCATTTGGGTTAAAAATGACTCCAAAGTGATAAGTCCCTTAGGCAACTTGTTAGTTCTTAGCTGTACCACTTGGTCACCATCTGCTATTCCAATTTTCTTGATTCTTGGCTGAGAACTCAGCTTCTTCTTGCAAGAAATGGATGATTTGCTGGTCATTCTCAAACACTTGCCAACTAACATTGTTATCTAGCACTGAAGGCCTCACAATCACGTGGATGTTTGGCTGTACCTTGTCTTGTTGAATGCTTTCCACAATGTCAAAGGCTGCCCCTACTGCTACAAGCCTGTCAACAGCTTGATTCTCTTTCCTAGGAATGGATTTGATGCCAAAACCCTCAAAATCTTCCATGAGCTCCCACACCCTGTTCTTGTAGCACTTGAGTAGATCATTCTTGGCAGCATGTTGTCCCCTGACCTGATTTACAATCAATTAACTGCCGCCAAAGACTTGCAAGTTCTTTATTTTCTTCTTGATTGCCCAATGCATCCCTTGCACCAAAGTTTCATATTCAGCGAGTGTTATTGGAGCATGTAAACTGAAATCTAAAAGCTGAATAGTACTTTACTCCTTGAGGTGAAATAAGCATAGCTCCACCTCCTGCACCTTGTCTACTCCTTAATCCATAAAAAAAAAACTGCCATACCTCATTGTCATCTTTGTGGTTTGGCTTGGTGATGCTAGGAATAGGCTGATTTTCTTCGTGTATGCAATAGACCCCTAGCTCAGATTCTTCTATTTCTTGGTAAGGATCAAAAGCATGCACCTTGCTTGCCCATTCATCAAGAGTTAGATCTGGGATGCTTCCAACCTTAGTGTCAGCTTCATCAGTGCTTGGGTGATCTTCTTGATCAAATGCTGAGCAATTGGCATTAATCTGACTTGGAGTGTAAGGCTCAATGTGGAAGTTTGCAATAGGTTCAGACCTAATTGTAGCCTTAGTTCCATACCTCGTTCTGAACAACATGTGTGACCAATCAGTAGACAAATATCCCCCAATCTTGGCTGTGAAGTCCCTTGACAAGCATAGGGCAAAGAGTGGTGGAAGGTCTATAACCGATACATCTTGTAAAACAACAACATTTGGACATGCATGCAAGGTAAGACTCAAGTTTTTAATCACCGCAATCGTATTCTATTGCTGTCCCATCTAGCTGCACTACCCCTTTGGATATTGTTTCATCTTTGGAGCTCTAGGCTGATCAGCTATTTGTTTAGGCATTACTTGAGCTACTTGCCCCGGAGTCTATTATGTAATTGTGCACTAGGTGATTTCCAATGATCAATGAAACATAGAAGGGAGGGGTTTCAACATTTTACCTTCTTGTCTTCCATCATTTCCCTCAGGTTGGGTAGCATTTGTAAGAACTTTTCTTGCATTTGAACTTGCTAATTTGAAGTTGGCCAGTCCTTCATGGCAGCTTGCAATAGATCTCTTTGGCCTGGGATGGATAGGGATTCCCACATTGATATATTGAAGTTTGTCTTCTTCATCTGATCAATGATACTGAATGGTGATGAAGGATCTCTTTGTTGTCCCTTGGTTTGCACATTCACTCCTTGCATGTGGGCAGCAACAACTGGTATTTGAGTTGGCCTAGGGGTTGTTCTTGGCTACCGTTGTGCATTTACAACCGGATTTTGTTTGTCAACCACTTGTGGAACCATAGAAGGTCATGGATTGGTTGGGGCTAATGGTTGTTCTTCACCCAAATTCCTTCTTTTTGACCTTGTGTTGGCTGCAACACCTTGAGAAACTACCTGGTTCATGCCACAAAAATCCTCTACTTGCTAATTTACCAATGTGGTGTCATTTGGGGCTGATTGCTGTTGGAATGTTTCTTGTTATTGGTTGTTTCCTTAACTACCCTCACCCTCCACACCAGTAGTTGTCACCATTAATGCTTGATTCAAAGCACCATTGAAGCACATGGATTGGTTATGAGGCTCATTGCATGGAAAACACCAATCATACTCCTGGGCAATGTTGTTTTGTGTTGGCACCAATGCCTTAGAGGCAGATATGGCATTTGGATTATAGGGCTGAAATGGTCTATTGGTAGGAGGCCTTGTTTGATTCATATTTGCAACTAGATTAGGTGGCCTTTGTGGTTGGTATGGCTGCCTATTAGGCTAGGCTTGGGGTTGATAAGAAGGTCTAAAACCTTGGGCCTGCTGCCTTTTGAGAGTAACCAGCTCATTGCCTAGGTTTTGCAATTGCTTCATGACTTCTTGAAGCTCATTTGGGGCACTTGAAGATGAAATGGAAGCTTAATTTGAACTCGATTTCTAGGAGTGGGAGAAGGAGCCAAACTAGGTGATTGATTGGTGTTTGGGCTCTCTAAACTTGGAAACAATGGCATGTGAGGTCTAGGGGCAAGTTTGCTAGCTTGGATCAAACAATTTTCAGCCCTAATGGCAATGCTATAAGCCATAGGGATAGTTATGCCTACCATGGACTGAATTAACATAGAAATATTAGAATTTAAAGCTTTGAGATAAGTGAAAAACACCTTCATTTGTTGGCTTTGGCCGCCACCGGAATTCTCTCCCAAGTCTTTTAAAATCTAAAGTTGAAATCAGTCACCTATTCATTGGGAGTTGTCTTAATGGTTGTCACCTGCTCTAAAAGAGACAAGTTATCTCCCTTCTCTCCAAATTGCTTGTGAAGTGCTATACACACCTGATTCCAATTTGTGATAGAACCAGCTCCAAGGCTTCTAATCCATTGCAATGCTTTACGCTTGAATGAAGATGCCAGTAACTTGACGGCCACTTGCATTTCATTGATTTCATGAATTGCACAAAGGTTAGTAATATCTTTAACATGATCACCTGGAGTAGTCTGATTTTCTCCAGTGAAGTTGGGAATGTTCTTCAAGGCTGCTATAGGAATTGAATGTTGTGCATTGAGGGCAAATGGGTCATTACCTGTGAAGTTGACGTAGGGGTTGTTTTGTGCCATTCTAATTGGTCTTAAAACCCTTGTTGACTGAATGAAAGGCCTACCAGGTGGAGGAGTTAAGAGAGTTTTGTTTGGTGGAGATGGAGACCTTTGAATCCTTCTTCCTCTTTGCCTTCTTCTTGGAGATAATTGCAGGTATTCAAATAGCACTTTTTCTTCTCCAACTCTTGACCTTGTGGTGACTCTTCTCATGAGTTTTCAGGCCTGTACTGCTGAAACCAGTTGATTCTTCCCCTTGGAGTTGCCAGATATGAAAATAATAGCTCTTTTCAACCAAGAAAATTGCAGCGAGATGCACATCAACTTTTCTGCAATAAAAATGAAACCTCTCGTGTCCCACCCGGCGTGCCAAAACTGTTAGTGCAAAATCACAGCACCCTTGGATGCAAATCAAGGTTCTAAATGATGTCTTAGGCATCCAGTGTGATTGCACAACATGAAAACCTCTATCCAAGTGTAGGACTTGTGAAACCGAGAGAGCAATTTCTAGATTAGAGGTTGGTTCCTCAAACTCCTCCGATTTAGATCTATATTTGCATAACTATAGAGGTTCAGATCCTAATCCTACTCTAAATTATAAGGAGAAAGGGATAGAAATGCAAAAATTGAAACTAACTAAAGATGGTGATGCACCAAAAGGAGTGGTGAATATTTTTGTCATGTAGACACAAACCAAAGATTGCAACATAAAACACACACGGGGTAATAAGATATAATTTAGGATCTGAAATGAAGCAAATAATACAAACAAAGGACTGAAACCCATTCACAAAGCTTGCATTATCATCTCCAATGTCAAAACCACTGCATTACAACCTCAAAGAGGTAGAAAACCTGTTACAATCTTTGAAGAGGTCTGATTCTTGTAAAAATCACTTGCTGGAGGTGAAAGAAGAAGTTTTTATGCCAAAAAGTGTTCCCCTGAAGAAATGAGCCAAATCTAGCTTTTACATTGCATGGGTTGAGCCCAGGAGAGAGAAAATGTATAAAACGTGGGAACCCATTCCTCATTGACTGAAAATGCATTAAAATGGCATGGGAACCTTACAAACCCATATCCTACCATTTTTTACTGAATTGGAGGAGAATGCGACCCATTCTGCATTAAATTTGGTCGCTGAAATGTCATTTCTGGCCATGGACATGCATCAGAGCCATTTCTTAACTTTCTCTCTCTAGATCGAACCAAAATTCAAGATTGACCCCGAATCATGTAGAGAATTTTATAATCTTTCCAATGATATGAAGAATGTGCAAATCCGATCTTTGAATCAAAAGATATGAAGGTCTCAAGTTTTAGGACACAAAATAGGCAAAAATGGGTTTTGAATTTTTTCCCGCACTCCGCCACCTGGGCATTTACAAGTGTCGGGCGCTGATTGGATGAGAAATTCTCTCTCCTTCCCTTACCCGTGGGTTTTCCTTGAAAGTTTTGACTTTTGTAATTTTTGAAAATTTCCCATTTTTTCCCCGCGTCCCCGCCACTTGGGACACGTGGCATGATCTGGTTGGAGGACAAGGGCGCGGGGTCATCCTTCACCTTTTAGTTTTTGGCCAAAACTTTTGCCAAATTCTCTAATTCCTCCCCGAGCTCCACACTCCCCTTCTCCTTAGGACACGTGTCCTCCTTTTATTAGCTCGAGCCAACGCTTCAAACCTTGCCCTTTGAAATTTTGGACATTTTCCCTTGTGACATGTGGCATTTCCTGATTCATCCGCGGGCCTGCCGGCTTTTCACATCCCTCGCATCCCTTTGGCCCGATTGTCTGAACCTATCTGGGACAAATTCCTCCGATCCACCTAATTCAGGCTTCCTTGTCCCTCTTTGAGGTGAAGACACATGGCGTTATTTTATTGGCTCTCGGCTCCTTCGGCTCTCTCTGCATCCCACGTGTTCCTATGTCCCAACCGTCCCGGTCAAAAGTTCTCTTTTTGGTTGATCCAAGGCGGTTCGCGTCCTCACGACCCGATGTCCCACTGTTCTACACAAAGAATTAGTCAATTTTGTTTTTACCTTCTACTGGTTCGCCTTTCACATCCCATGCGTCCCCATGGTCCGGATGTCCCTTTACTACGCGGATCGCTGGTGGCCTTTCGGTAGATTTGCGCCCCAACGTCCCAACTGTCCCAACTGCTGCGAGGACTAGGACTTAGCCGATTTTCATGATTTTTTCTACCCCAAGCTTGTTTTTTGCAACTTTTTCACCCTTTTTTAGAACTTTCTCTTTTCTTCTTGGACAAGAGAGTTAGAAAAAGGCCGAGGGGACCCTAGAAACATGATTTTTTGCCTTGAATCAATCTATCTTGCTCGGGACCGAAGAATTTAATGCATGTTATCAAAATTACCCTGGGGGGTGAATTTTGGATAACACTGCGCCTCATTCTTTGTCTGCTGCAAATGTTCAAACTCTCCCATGGTGTTCTCTTGATCTGCAACTTGATCACCATGGTTTCTTTCATCCTCCAGCATTGAGTTTGAGGGATTAAAATCTTCTTCATACTAGAACTTGAGAGAGATGAAGTAGAGATAAGAATCAAGGTTCTTCTATAACCCGCTTTGTGCTCAAAGCCTTTGGATCTACACTTTTCTCCCCCATAGCTGGAATGTGCTCCTCTTCTTTTGGATTTGGAGCAGCTTCTCCTTCCTCTTGCTATCCCTCATGACTGATTTTTGCAATTTGAATTGGATCAACATTTCCTTCAAATAGGGTGCCAACATGGACACTATATTCTAAACAAATTGATTGCTGATCTGCAACTCCTTTTTGCTCTTCTTCTTCGCTGCAACAAAATTAGTCCTACCACCATTTGTTATTTAAATCCAACCTCTTCTAAAGATCTCATCGAAAAGGGATCTTCTTCATCCCAAATTTAAGAGCCCAACTCTTCAAAATTTGAATTTCTTCATCCTTGTTTGGCTTCTCTTTTTGTTGTCCTTCATGACTAATTTTTGCAATTTTTTGTGGTGGTGGAGGAGGTAAAACCTCTTGTTTCTTTGGAGGAGAGGGTGTTTCATTTAGCTCTTGTGGATGGGATGACTGTTTGGAAGGGAAAAGGATAGAAGAATTGAGATGAGGTGGAAGACTAGGGGGTGGAGAAATGGATTCAACACTTGGGACAGCAAATGGAGAGTTTAAAACTTGACACTGCTGAGATAAAACAGATTGGGAAAGAGGAAAAGAAAAGGCATGAGATGGTGTGCTTACCCATTGACAAGGTTGCTGAATACTCCTCTCATACACCTCTATTCCTTCAATCCACTTTGCAAGCAATGGCAGCGTTGCAATCATGAAGTCAAGCTTCTCTTGAGGGCTGTAATGCCTTGGGAAAGGTCCCACCCATGGACAGGGTGCTCCACAACCGATTCCAAATGCTTTCATTTGTGCTTGAGCCCTAGATTGCACCATGTTTACCTCCATCTTTTGGATTTTCTCCAACAGACCAGCATCTTGCATCTGATTGTCTTCATTGTATGCACACCCTTGCTCTTGGAAAGCTCCATAGCCAAACTGATTTTGAATTTGTTCAAAATGCTGATTTGGAGGATTTAAAAAACATGTTGGAGGTGGGAAACATTGTTGCTATTGTAAATGTGAGTTCCATGATGGAAATGAAGTCATGATTGCACAACGTCATGGAATGGAAAAGAATGAAAGAGATGGAAAGAATAATGGATGGAAATGGATGAAAAACAGGTCTGTAACTTTAGAAATGGGTTGTTGATCAGATGGAGTCACTAGATGTGTTTGCAAGTGCCTCTAAAGGCTGAAATCTTCATAGGAACACACCAACCTACAAAAGATGAAGTGGAAGACCTCTAAGGTCCCACCGGGCGTGCCAAAACTGTTGTTTTAAATCAGCAAAGACACCCACGGATACAAATCAGGTTTCTAAGTTGATGTTTCAAGCATCCAATGTGATTGCACAACATTAAAACGTCTCTCCGAGTGTGGGACTTGTAAAATGAGAGAGGAATCTCTAGATTAGATGCTGGTTCCTCAAACTCCTCTAATCGATCTATTATTTGCATAATCTGAGAGGTTCGAGATCCTAATTTTATCTTAATTTGCAAGGAGACAGGGATAAGAAATGCAAAAATTAAAACTAAAATGATAGGGGTGATACACCAAAAGGAGTGGTGAGCACTTCTTGCTCATGTAAATAGACAAAAATCAGAAATTGTAGCATAAAACATCATGCACAAGTTGATAAGCTATAATCAAAGGTTTGAAATGAAACAAACAACACATGCAAAGGACTCAAGCATTCACAGAGCTCGCATTGTGATTTTCAACATCAAAATCGTTGTATTCCAACACCAAAGAGGCAAAAAGGCTGTTACAATCTCGGAAGGTCTGTACTTCTAAAATCACTTCAAGATGAAAACGAAGCTTTCTCAGTGCAAAAAAGTGTTCCCCTTGTAAAATGAGCCAAATCGGCTTTTTACACGGTGCATGGGTCGAACCCGGAGAGAGAAAATGTGATAAAACGTGGGAGCCATTCCTCATTGACCAAAATGCATTAAAAACAGCATGGGTGACCTAACAGACCCATCCCTCGACATTTTTGACCATCTTTGGAGAAGAATGTGACCCATTTTGCATTAAAATTGGTTGTTGAAACGTCGAGCTTGTCCATGGGCGCATACCGTAGAAGTGTTTTTATTTTCTCCTCCAAACTAAACCAAAATTCAAAATTAACCATGAAATCATGTAGATAATTTCACTAGATTTTCGTTGATATAAAGAACGTGAAAATCCAAGCTCTGGATCGAAAGATATGGTGATTTGAAAATTTAGGGCAAAAGCAGGCCAAAATCGGATCGGTGGGCAAAAAGTTTTGAATTTTTACCCATTTGGTCTTTAGAACATTTTTCAAATTTTCCCACACTCTACCACTCTAGGTGCCACATGGCACATTTTGATTGGGTTCGGCCCTTCCCGACCATTTTTGCTTCGGTCGCTTGGTGTTTTTCACCCTTGGACACGTGGTAGCTCTGGTTGGGGCTGCATGGGCCTTCTAGGGAAAATTTCCCACCAAAACGCCACCGAGCCATTACTTGAAAAATACGTGGAGTTAGGAGGAAAAATTTACCTTTCTAGAAAGATGAGAAAGAGCTCTATCTAATGGTGTCATTTCCAGAAGGTTTTGAGTGCCTAAAAATTAAAAATTTATGACCGAGGCACAATAGAAGGAAAGAATGAAAGGGAGTTGGCCACAAAATGAGTAGGGGCACATTTGGATAATAGTATCATTACCCCCAAATGCATAGAGGATGAAATCCTTTGAGAAATCTAGGTTGATGAGAGTTGGTGCTTGAGAGATGGCTTCTTTGATTGCTTGAAAAATCTCCTTGCCTTCTACTATCCATTTGAAAGCCATGCTTTTCTTCAACATCTTGGTGATAGGTTTGACAAGGGCTACAAAATCTAGGACAAACCTCCGAACAAAATTTATTCTCCCTAAGAAAATCTGAAGTGCCTTCTTATGGCTTGGTAATGGTAGTGTTCTTATGACTTCAACTCTCTCTAGATCAATTGCTAATTCTTCTTTGGAGACAATATGGCCAAGGAGCTTTCCTTCATGTGCTAGGAAGATACACTTCTTAGGATTCAAAGACACTCCAAATCTCCCGTACCTTTGGAAGCCTCGGTCTCAAATGAGAGAGGTGGTCTGCTACATTCTTTGAAAAAATAGTGATATCATCAAGATATATCAGCACCATGTTCCTAATCAAACCTTTGAATGCCATGTCCATTGCTCTTTGGAAGGTAGCTCCAGCGTTGGACAACCCAAATGGCATTTTCCCGTATGCATAAGTTCCCCATTTGGTTGTGAAGGCTATGTTGAACTGATCTTCTTCCTTCACCATAATTTGATTGTACCTTGAGTAGCGATCATGCAATGAAAACCTTCGAGCCAAAGAACAACTTGTAAAATCTGCTCCATAGAAGGAAGTGGGTAATGGTCCTTGAGAGATGCTCTATTCAAATCTCTGAAATCAACACACAATCTGATCTCTCCACTCTTCTTTTTGACTGGAACTAAGTTGGCAACCCAACTAGAATGCTTGATTGGGAATATGATTCTTGACTCAATCAACTTGTTCAATCCCTTCCTCATGACAGTTCCATGTGTGGATTGATCGCCTTTGTTTTTCACTGATGGGCTTAGTATTTGGATCCAACTCGGTGGTGTCTTTGAGCTAACTTGGGATTGAAACCTTTCAAATCTTTGTAGCTCCAAGCAAACACATCGGGGAACTCTTGACACAAAATTGTATGAACTCATACCTTTTTTTTTTCAAATTGTCATCTTTCCAATTTGCAATGGTTTGTTCTCTTCCACTAAGATGGATATTGAATCTTCTCTCTTGACCTGAATGTTTACTTTCTCTTTCCTAAACTGATCATTGGGATTGAAAATGGACTCCAAAGTGATAAGTCCCTTGGGCAGCTTGTTAGTTCTCAGCTGTACCACTTGGTCACCATACTACGATGTTCCAATTTTTCCTAATTTTTAGCTGAGAACTCAGCTTCTTCTTGTAAGAAATGGATGATTTGCTGGTCATTCTCAAACACTTGCCAACTTACATTGTTATCTGGCACTGAAGGCCTCATAATCACATGGATGTTTGGCTGTACCTTGTCCTTTTGAATGCTTTCCACAATATCAAAGGCTGCCCCAACTGCTGCAAGCCTGTCAGCAGCTTGGTTTTCTTTTCTAGGAATGGATTTTATGCTAAAGCCCTCAAAATATTCAATGAGGTCCCACACCCTATTCTTGTAGCACTTGAGCAGATTATTCTTGATAGCATGCTGCCCCTTAACTTGGTTTACAATCAATTCACTGTCATGAAAGACTTACAAGTTATTTATTCCTCTCTTTATTGCCCAATGCATCCCTTGCACCAAGGCTTCATATTCAGGAGTGTTATTGGAGCATGCAAACTAAAATGTAAAAGCTGAATAGTACTTTACTCCTTGAGGTGAAATAAGCATAGCTCCACCTCCAGCACCTTGTCTACTCCTTGATCCATCAAAAATAGTTGCCATACCTCATTTTCATCCTTGTGGTTTGGCTTGGTGATGCTAGGAATGGGCTGATCTTCTTGATGTCTGCAATAGACCCTTAACTCAGATTCTTCTACTTCTTGATAAGGATCAAAAGCATGCACCTTGTTTGCCCATTCATCAAGGGTTAGATCCGGGATGCTTCTAACCTTGGTGTCAGCTTCATCAGTGCTTGGGTGATCTTCTTGATCAAATGCCGAATAGTTGGCATTGATCTGACTTGGAGTGTAGGGCTCAATGTGGAAGTTTGCAATAGGTTCAGACCTGATTGTAGCTTTGGTTCCATACCTCATTCTGAATAACATGTGTGACCAATCAGCAGACAAATATCCTCCAATCTTGGCTGTGAAATATCTTGACAAACATAGGGCAAAGAGTGGTGGAAGGTCTATAACTGATACATCTTGTAAAACAACAACATTTGGACATGCATGCAAGGTAAGACTCAAGTTTCTAATCACCCCAACTGTTGTTACTGCTGTCCCATCCAACTGCACTACCCCTTTGGATATGGTTTCATATTGAAGTCCTAGCTGATCAGCTATTTTCTTGGGCATCACTAAGCTACTTGCCCCAGAATCAATCATGCAATTGTGCACCAATTGGTTTCCAATGATTAATGAGACATAAAAAGGAGGGGGCTTCAACATTTTACCTTGCTATCCTCCATGATTCCCTTCAGGCTGGGCAGCATTTTTGAGCACCTTCTCTTGCATTTGGACTTGTTGATTCGAAGTTGGCCAGTCCTTCATGGCAGCTTGTAGCAAATCTCTCTGACCTAGGATAGATAGGGATTCCCACATTGATATATTTACATTTGTCTTCTTCATCTGATCAATGATACTAAATGGTGATGAAGGATCTCTTTGCTGTCCCTTGGTTTGCATATTCATCCCTTGCATGTGGGCAACAACAACTGGTATTTGAGTTGGTCTAGGAGCTGTTCTTGGCTACCCTTGTGCATTTACAACTGGATTTTATTTTCCAACCATTTGTGGAGCCATAAAAGGTTGTGGATTGGTTGGAGCTAATGGTTGTTCTTCACCCAAATTCCTTCTTTTTGACCTTGTGTTGGCTGTAACACCTTGAGAGACTGTTTGATTTATGCCACAAAAATCCTTTGCCTGCCAGTTCACAAGTGTGGTGTCATTTGGAGCTGATTACTGCTGGAATGTTTCTTGTTGTTGGTTGTTTCCTTGATTGCCCTCACCCTCCACACCAATAGTTGTCACCATTAATGCTTGATTCAAGGCACCGTTGAAGCACATAGATTGGTTGTGAGGTTCATTGCATGGAAAACACCAATCATACTCCTGAGTAACGTTGTTTTGTGTTGGCACCAATGCCTTAGAGGCAGATATAGCATTTGGATTATAGGGCTGAAATGGTCTGTTGGAAGGAGGCCTTGCTTGATTTAGATTTGCAGCTGGATTGGGTGGTCTATGAGGTTGATATGGCTTCCTGTTAGGCTAAGCTTGAGGCTAGAAGGAAGGTCTAAAACTTTGGGCTTATTGCCTCTTGAGAGTAACCAGCTCATTACCTAAATTTTGCAATTGCTTCATGACTTCTTGAAGCTCATTTGGGGCACTTGGAGATGAAGTAGAAGCTTCATTTGAACTCTGATTTCTAGTAGTGGGAGAAGGAGCCAAATTAGGTGCTTGATTAGTGTTTGGGCTCTCTAAACTTGGAAACAATGGCATGGGAGTTCTAGGGGCTAGTTTTCCATCTTGGATCAAACAATTTTCTGCCCTAATGGCAATGCTATAAGCCATAGGGATAGTTATGCCTCCCATGGACTGAATCAACATAGAAATATCAAAATTTAGAGCTTTGAGATAGTAAAGAAAAGCACCTTCATTGTTGGCCTGACTGCCACTGGAATTCTCTCCCAAGTCCTTTGAAATCTGAAATTAAAATCAATCAGCTGCTCATTAGGAGCTCTTTTGATAGTTGTTAGCTGCTCCAAAAGGGACAAGTTGTCTCCCTTTTCCCCAAACTGCTCATGGAGGGCTATACATAGCTGATTCCAATTTTGAATAGAACCTGAGGCAAGACTCCTGAACCATTGCAAAGCTTTCCCTTTGAATGAAGATGCCAGCAGTTTGACAGCAACTTGCATCTCATTGATCTCATGGATTGCACAAATGTTAGCAATATCCTTAACATGATCACCAGGTGAGGTCTGATTTTCTCCAGTGAAGTATGGAATGTTCTTCAATGCTGCAACTGGGATTGGATTTTGTGCATTGAGAGCAAGTGGGCTGCTGCCAGTGAAATTGACATAGGGGTTGTTTTGTGCCATTCTAATTGGTCTTAGAACCCTTGTTGACTGAATGAAAGGCCTACCAGGTGGAGGAGTTGAGAGAGTTCTGTTTGGTGGAGATGGAGACCTTTGGATTCTCCTCCCACTTTTCCTTATTCTTGGAGATAACTGCAGATATTCAAACAACACCTCTTCCTCTCCAGCTCTTGACCTTGTGTTGATTCTTCTCATGAGTTTTCGTGTTTGCCAAAACCAGCTAATTCTTCCCTTGAGTCACCGGATGTGCAATTTATAGCTCTTTTAAGCAAGAAAATTGCAGCAGATGCACATCAACTTTGCTGCGATGAAAATGAGACCTCTAAGGTCCCACTGGGCATGCCAAAACTATTGTTGCAAATTAGCAGCACCCCTGGATGTAAATCAGGTTTCTAAGTTGATGTTTCGAGCATCCAAAGCAGTGATTTCACAATATTGAAAGCTCTCTCCAAGTGTGGGACTTATAAAATGAGAGAGGAATCTCAGATTAGAGGTGGTTCCTCAAACTCCTCTAATCGAGATCTGTTATTTACATAATTGTAGAGGGTTTGAATCCTAATCCTACTCTAAATTCCAAGGAGACAGAGATAGAAAGTGCAAAAATTGAAACTAAACTAATAGGTGATACACCAAAGGAGTGGTGAACACTTCTTGTTCATGCAAATTGACAAAATTTCATAAAATGCAACATGAAACATCATACACAAAGCCGATAAGATGCAATTAGAGGTCTAAAATGAAGCAAGACAATACAAAAAAAGGACTGAAAATTTATCACGAGTTTGCCTGTCATTTTCATCACTGTCAAAATCCTTGCATTTGCAACATCAAAGAGGCGTAAACTCTGTCACAATCATGAAGAAGGTCTGATACTTGCAAAAATCACTTGTTGAAGGTGAAAGAAGAAGCTTGTTATCCAAAAAATGTTCCAACTCAAAAAATGAGTCAAATCGCTTTTACAATAGATGGGTCGAGCCGGTGAGAGAAAACGTGTAAAAACATGGAATCCATTCCCCATTGAATGAAGATTCATAAAATAACATGGGTGTCCTTGCACCCATGCCCTGACATTTTTGGCCATGCTGAAGAAGAATGCGACCCATTTTGCATTAAAACTGGTTGTTGAAACGTCATTTCTGGCCATTACCACGTGTCGAGGTGTTTCTTGATTTTATCTCTCCAAACTCAACCAAAATGTAAAATTTACCTTGGAATCATGTATATAATTTTACCATCTTTCCATTGATATAAAGAACGTGAAAATCTGAGCTCTGGATCAAAAGATATGGCGATTTGAAAATTTAGGGCAAAAACAGGCTAAAATCGGATCGGCAAGCAAAAGTTTGAATTTTTACCCGTTTGGTCTTTGGAAAGTTTTTCAAATTTTCCCCACACTCCACCACTCTAGGTGCCATGTGGTGGCTTCCTATTGGTCGTGGGCCTCCTAAGGAAATTTCCCACAAAACTCCAACCTGAGCCATAACTTGAAAAATATGAGGAGTTAGGAGGAAAACTTTACCTTTCTGGAAAGCTGAGAGAGAGCTCTATCCAATGGTGCAATTTTTAGAAAGATTTGAGTGTGTAAAAATCAAAAATGGAGACTAAGGCATAAGAGAGATAATAACACAAGGAGTTAGCCACAAAAATGAGCAGGGGCACATTTTGGATAACAGTGCACAAAAACATCCATGTGATTGTGAGGCCTTCAGTTGCTAGATAACAATGTAAGTTGGCAAGTGTTTGAAAATGATCAGAAAATCATCCATTTCTTGCAAGAAGAGGCTGAATTATCAGTCAAAAATTAGGAAAAGTTAGAGCAGCAAAGATGGTGATCAAGTGGTGCAAAATTGAGAACCAACAAACTACCAAAGGGACTTTGTTGTTGTAAATCAGCAAAGACCCCTTGATGCAAATCAAGGTTCTAAGTTGATGTTTAGGGCATCTAGTGTGATTGCACAACATTGAAACCTCTCTCTAAGTGTGGGACTTGTAAGATGAGAGAGGAATCTCTAGATTAGAGGCTGGTTCCTCAAACTCCTCTGATTAGATCTATTATTTACACAACTGTAGAGGTTCATATCCTAATTTATCCTAATTTGCAAGGAGACAAGGATAAGAAATGCAAAAATTAAAACTAAACTGATAAGGGTGATACACCAAAGGAGTGGTGAGCACTTCTTGTTCATGCAAATTGACACAAATCAGAAATTGCAACATAAAACATCATGCACAGGTTGATAAGCTATAAACAAGGGTTTGAAATGAAGTAAACAACACATACAAAGGATTGAAAGCATTCACGTAACTCGCATTATGATTTTCAACATCAAAATCCTTGTATTCCAACACCAAAGAGGTAGAAAAACCTGTTACAATCCCTGGAAGGTCTTATACTTGCCAAAATCACTTGTTGAAAGTGAAAACAGAAGCTTCTTTATGCGAAAAAGGTGTTCCACTTTGAAAAATGAGCCAAATCGGCTTTTACGGTGCGTGGGTCAAACCCGGAGAGAGAAAACGTGAAAAATGTGGGAGCCATTCCTCATTGAACAAAATGTATTAAAAATAGCATTGGTGACCGACATACCCATCCCCGACATTTTTGATCATGCTTTGAGAAGAATGTGACCCATTTTACATTAAAATTGGTTGTTGAAACGTCGCCGCCTCTGTCCATGGGCGCGTACGAAGCATTTTTGATTTTCTCCTCCAAACTGAACCAAAATTCAAAATTTACCATGGAATCATATAGATAATGTCACCAGCTTTCCATTGATATAAAGAACGCAAAAATCTAAGCTCTGGATCGAAAGATATGGTGATTTGAAAATTTAGGGAAAAAAAGCCAAAATCGGATCGGCCGGGCAAAAGTTAAAATTTTTACCCGTTTGGTCTTTGGAAAAATTTTCAAATTTTCCCCACATTCCACCACTCCAGTGCCACATGGCACATTCTAATTGGGAGCGGGCCCTTCCTTACCATTTTTCCTTCGTGTCGCATGGTGTTTTTTCGCCTTGACACGTGGCGCCTCCTAATTGGTCAGCAGCCTTGCAAGGGAAAATTTCCCACAAAAACTCCGCTGAGCCATAACTTGAAAAATACATGGAGTTAGGAGGAAAACTTTACCTTTCTGGAATTTGAGAAAGAGCTCTATCCAATGGTGTCATTTCCGTAGAAGGTTTTGAGTGCTTGTTATCCAAAATGTGCCCCACTCATTTTTGTGGCTAACTCCTTATGTTCTTGCCTCTCTTGTGCCTCAGTCCAAATTTTTTGATTTTAAGGCACTCAAGGCTTTCTAGAAATGGCACCATCAGATAGAGCTCTCTCTCAGTTTTCCAGAAAGGTAAAGTTTTCCTCCTAACTCCTTATATTTTTCAAGTTATGGCTCATGGAGTTTTTGTGGAAAATTTTCCCATTTGAGACCCGTAGCCAATAGGAAGCTGCCACGTGGCAGAGGAGTTCAGGAGTTGGAGGAAAATTGGAAATTTAGAAAAAATTTGGCCAAAAAAATAAAAATCGAAAGAAGGGCCCGCGCCCTTGTCACCATTTAAAAGCCGACACGTGTCCTTACCAGGCGGGCGGGCATGGGAAAAATGAAATTTTTTCCAAAGTCTAAAAATGTCAAAATTTCAAAGGAAAACCCATGGGAGGTGAAGGAGAGAGAATTATAGAATGAATCAGAGCTTTCCACGTGGCATCTAACCAGCGGAGTGCGGGAATTTTGAAAATTTTTCCCGCCGATCCGCTTTTTAGGCCGTTTTTGCCCTAAATCTTCAAACGGTCATATCTTTTGATGCAGAGCTTGAATTTTCACGTTCTTTATATCATTGGAAAGCTGTTAAAATTATATACATGATTCCATGGTCAATTTATAATTTTGGTTTAGTTAGAGAGAGAAAATTCAAAAACGGTTCTAGTACGTGTCCATGGCCAGAAATGACATTTCAACAACCAAATTTAATACAAAATGGGTCGCATTCTTCTCCAATATGGTAAAAAATGATAGGGTATGGGTTTGTAAGGTCCTCCATGCTATTTTAATGCATTTTCCATCAATGAGGAATGGGCTCCCACATTTTTTACGTTTTCTCTCTCTTGGGCTCGACCCATGCACTGTAAAAGCTAGATTTGGCTCATTTCTTCATGGTTGAACACTTTTTGGCATTGCAAACTTCTTCTTTCACCTCTAGCAAGTGATAGTTGTAAGAATCAGACCTTTTTCACGTTTTTAATAGGTTTATACCTCTTTGATGGTGGAATGCAAGAGATTTTATTTTGGAATGACAAAGGTCAAACCCCGTGAATGCTTTCAATCCTCTGTTTGTATTGTTTTACTTCATTTTAAGATCTCTGATTGCATCTATCAGCTTGTGTATGTTCTCCTTGTTGCATTTCATGAAATTGTGTCTATTTACATGGAAAATATTGTTTCACCACTCCTTTGGTGCATCACCATATTTAGTTTAGTTTCATTTTTGTATTTTTATCCTGTCTCCTTGCAATCTAGGGTAGAATTAGGATTAGAACCTCTGTAGTTGTGTAAAATATAGATCTAAATAAGAGGATTTTGAGGAAACAGCCTCTATTCTGGAGATTCCTCTCTCATTTTCACAAGTCCCACACTTGGAGAGAGGTTTCAATGTTGTGCAATCACACTGGATGCCTGAAACATCAACTTAGAAACCTGATTTGCATCCAGGGGTGCTACTGATTAGTAACAACAGTTTTAGCATGCCCGGTGGGACATTAGAGGTCTCATTTTTATTGCAGCAAAGTTGATGTGCATCTCGTTGTAATTTTCTTGCTTTAAAAGAGCTATAAATTGCACATTTGGTGACTCCAAGGAGAAGAATCAACTGGTTTTAGTAGTGCAGGCTTGAAAACTCATGAGAAGAATCACTACAAGGTCAAGAGCTGGAGAAGAAGAGGTGCTATTTGAATATCTCAGCTTATCTCCAAGAGTAAGGGAAAGTGGGAGGAGAATCCAAAGGTCTTCATCTCCACCAAATAGAACTCTCTCAACTCCTCCACCTAGTAGGCCTTTCATTCAATCAACAAGGGTTCTAAGACCAATTAGAATGGCACAAAACAACCCCTATGTCAACTTCACAGGCAGCAGCCCACTTGCCCTCAATGCACAACATCCAATTCCAATTGCAGCCTTGAAGAACATTCCCTACTTCACTGGAGAAAATCAGACTACTCCAGGTGATCATGTTAAAGACATTGCCAATCTTTGTGTAATTCATGAAATCAATGAGATGCAAGTGGCTGTCAAATTGTTGGCATCTTCATTCAAGGGGAAAGCATTGTAATGGTTTAGAAGCCTTGGAGCTAGTTCTATCACAAATTGGAATCAGCTATGTATAGCACTTCATGAGCAATTTGGAGAGAAGGGAGACAACTTGTCTCTTTTGGAGTAGCTGACAACCATCAAGAGAGCTCCCAATGAGCAACTGGTGGATTTCAACTTCAGATTTCAAAGGACTTGGGAGAGAATTCCAGGTGGCGGGCTCAAGCCAACAAACGAAGGTGCTTTTCTCTACTATCTCAAAGCTCTAAATTCTGATATTTCTATGTTGATTCAGTCCATGGGAGGCATAACTATCCCTATGGCTTATAGCATTGCCATTAGGGCTGAAAATTGTTTGATCCAAGCTGGCAAACTAGCCCCTAGACCTCCCATGCCATTGTTTCCAAGTTTAGAGAGTGCAAATAACCAATCAAGCACCTAAATTGGCTCCTTCTCCCACTCCTAGAAATCAGAGTTCAAATGAAGCTTCTACTTCATCTCCAAGTGCCCCAAATGAGCTTCAAGAAGTCATGAAGCAATTGCAAAACCTAGGCAATGAGCTAGTCACTCTCAAGAGGCAGCAAGCCCAAGGTTTTAGACCTTCTTACCAGCCCCAAGCTTAGCCCAACAGGCAGCCATACCAACCACAAAGACCACCTAATCTAGCTACAAATATGAATCAAACAAGGCCTCCTGCCAATAGACCATTTCAGCCCTACAATCCAAATGCCATATCTGCCTCTAAGGCATTGGTGCCAACACAAAACAACATTGCTCAGGAGTATGACTGGTGTTTTCCATGCAATGAACCTCATAACCAATCCATGTGCTTCAATGGTGCTTTGAATCAAGCATTAATGGTGACAACTATTGGTGTGGAGGGTGAGGGAAGTCAAGGAAACAGCCAACAACAAGAAACATTCCAACAGCAATCAGCCCCAAATGACACCACGTTGGTAAATTGGCAAGCAGAGGATTTTTGTGGCATGAATCAGGCAGTTTCCCAAGGTGTTGCAGCCAACACAAGGTCAAAAAGGAGGAATTTGGGTGAAGAACAGCCATTGGCTCCAACCAATCCACGACCTTCTATGGTTCCACAAGTGGTTGGCAAACAAAATCCAGTTGTAAATGCACAAGGGCAGCCAAGAACAGCTCCTAGGCCAACTCAAATACCAGTTGTTGTTGCTCACATGCAAGGAGTGAATGTGCAAACAAAGGGACAGCAAAGAGATCCTTCATCACCATTCAATATCATTGATCAGATGAAGAAGACAAATGTTAATATATCAATGTGGGAATCCCCGTCTATCCTGGCCAAAGAGACTTGTTACAAGCTGCCATGAAGGACTGACCAACTTCAAATCAGCAAGTTTAGATGCAAGAGAAAGTGCTCACAAATGCTACCCACTGAGGGAAATCATGGAGGACAGCAAGGTAAGATGTTGAAGCCCCCTCCTTTCTATGTTTCATTAATCATTGGAAATCGGTTAGTGCACAATTGCATGATAGATTCCGGGGCAAGTAGCTCGGTGATGCCTAAACAAATAGCTGATCATTAGCGCTCCAAAGATGAAACCATATCCAAAGGGGTAGTGCAAATGGATGGGACAGCAGTAAAAACAGGTTGGGGTGATTATAAACTTGAGTCTTACCTTGCATGCATGTCCAAATGTTGTTTTACAAGATGTATCGATCATAGACCTTCCACCACTCTTTTCCCTATGCTTGTCAAGGACTTCACACCAAGATTGGGGATATTTGTCTATTGATTGGTCACACACATGCTGTTCGTAATGAGGTATGGAACTAAGGCTATAATCAGGTCTGAACCTATTACAAACTTCCACATTGAGCCTTACACTCCAAGTCAGATCAACGCCAATTGTTCAGCATTTGATCAAGAAGACCACCCAAGCACCGATGAAGCTGACACCAAGGTTGGAAGCATCCCGGATCTAACTCTTGATGAATGGGCAAACAAGGTACATGCTTTTGATCCTTATCAAGAAGTGGAAGAATCTGAGCTAGGGGTCTATTGCATACACGAAGAAAATCAGCCTATTCCTAGCATCACCAAGCCAAACCATGAAGATGACAATGAGGTATGGCAGCTATTTTTTGATGGATCAAGGAGTAGACAAGGTGCAGGAGGTGGAGCCATGCTTGTTTCACCTCAAGGAGTAAAGTACTATTCAGCTTTTAGATTTCAGTTTGCATGCTCCAATAACACTACTGAATATGAAGCCTTGGTGCAAGAGGATGCATTGGGCAATCGAGAAGAAAATAAAGAACTTCTTTGGTGAAAGTAAATTGATTGTAAATCAGGTCAAGGGACAACATGCTTTTGCCAAGAATGATCTACTCAAAGTGCTACAAGAATAGGGTGTGGGACCTCATGGAAGATTTTGAGGGTTTTAGCATCAAATCCATTCCTAGGAAAGAGAATCAAGTCGTTGACAGTTGCGGCGTGGGGCAGCCTTTGACATTGTGGAAAGCATTCAAAAAGACAAGGTACAGCCAATCATCCACGTGATTGTGAGGCCTTCATGCCGATAACAATGTCAGGTTGGTAAGTGTTTGAGAATGACCAAGAAAATCATCCATTTCTTGCAAGAAGAATCGAGTTCTCACTAAGAATCAAGAAAATTTGGAACAGCAGTATGGTGACCAGGTGGTACAGCTGAGAACTAACAAGCTACCCAAGGGACTTATCACTTTGGAGTCCATTTTTAATCCCAATGATCAGTTTAGAAAGGAGAAAGCAAACATTCAGGTCAAGAGAGAGGATTCAGTATCCATCTTGGTAGAAGAGAACAAACCATTGCAAATTGGAAAGATGACAACTGAACAAGAAAGGTATGAATTCATGCAGCTGTGTCAAGAATTCCCAGATGTGTTTTCTTGGAGCTACGAAGATTTGAAAGGTTTCAATCCCAACTTAGCTCAACATACCATTGAATTGGATCCAAATACTAAGCTTGTCAAGCAGAAACAAAGACCAGTCAATCCACACATGGAGCCTCTCATGAGGAAAGAATTGGACAAGCTGATTGAGTCAAGAATCATATTCCCAATCAAGCATTCTAGTTGGGTTGCCAACTTGGTTCTAGTCAGAAAGAAGAGTGGGGAGATCAGATTGTGTGTTGATTTCAGAGACTTAAATAGAGCATCTCTCAAGGACCATTACCCACTCCCTTCCATGGAGCAAATCTTACAAGTTGTGGTTGGCTCCGAGAGGTTTTCACTACTTGATGGCTACTCAGGCTACAATCAGATTATGGTGAAGGAGGAAGACCAGTTCAAGACAGCCTTCACAACCAAATGGGGAACTTTTGCATACAGGAAAATGCCATTTGGGCTGTCCAACGCTGGTGCTACCTTCCAAAGGGCAATGGACATGGCGTTCAAAGGTTTGATTAACAACGTGGTGCTGATTTACCTTGATGATATCACTGTTTTTTCCAAAAATGCAGCAGACCACCTCTCTCATTTGAGACAAGTTTTCATGAGGTGCAGGAGATTTGGAGTGTCTTTAAATCCTAGAAAGTGTATCTTTCTTACACATGAAGGAAAGCTCCTTGGCCATATTGTCTCCAAAGAAGGATTATCAATTGATCCAGAGAGGGTTGAAGCCATAAGAGCACTACCATTGCCAAGCCACAAGAAAGCCCTTCAGGGTTTCTTGGGGAGGATAAACTTTGTTCGGAGGTTTGTCCAAGATTTTGCAGCCCTTGTCAAGCCCATCACCAAAATGTTGAAGAAGAGCATGGCTTTCAAGTGGACAATAGAAGGCAAGGAGATTTTGAAGCAATCAAAGAAGCCATTTCTCAAGCACCAACTCTCATCAACCCAGACTTTTCCAAGGATTTTGGTACAAGTAGAACAAGGATAGTGATGAGAAGCCAATTGCCTTCTTCAGCCAGAGCCTAGATGACTATGAGGTTAAGTACTCTTTTATTGAGAAGCATGTCTTTGGCGGTAATTAGAAGCTTGAAGAAATTCAAGCATTTAGTCTCGAACAACAAGGTCCAGATTGCTGGTCTCACATGCTAGGGTTAAGGAATTCCTCCTCAACAAAGATTTGAACGAGAAAAGGGCAGGTTGGATCACCCGTGTCATGGAGTATGACATTGAGCTCAAGATCACCAAGTGGTAAGAGGGAAAGTATTGTGTGAGCAGCTGGTTTTGGGGAAGCAAAAAGAAGTATGCAATGAAGAAGAGGCTATTTTGATAGTCCAGGACAGCCATGAGCCAAGTGGCAATCAAGAAGAAGAAAATGTTGCCCCCACTCCTTGTTGGACCCAAGGTATTATACACTTCCTAAGCACATGCCTATGCCACCCAGAGAGATGAACAAGACCCAAAGAAGACACTTGATTGCAGGCTGTCCCATATGCCATTGTTGATGGAGTTTTGTTCAAGAAAGATGTGAATGGAGTCTTCTTTGAGATGCATTAGCACAAATCAGATTCATATGGTGTTGGAAGAGTTCCATGGTGGACCAGCTGGTGGTCATTTTGCACTAAGAGTGACAGCTCTAAAAATCATGAAGGCTGGTTATTATTGGCCTAAAATTTTCAGTGATTGCTATGCATGGATTAAGAGGTGTAAGAATTGTGCATTCTTCACAGGAAAAGAGAGACTTGCTGCCCTTCCATTGCATCCAATCTCAGTTGACCAGCCATTCATGCAATGGGGTTTGGACTTCATTGGAGTCATTAATCCCAATTCAAGTCAAGGGCACAAATGGATTTTGACAGCCACGGACTACTTCACCAAATGGACTGAAGCAGTAGCACTCAAAGAAGCAAATGAGTCTAGCATCTTAGACTTTTATGAGGGGATAGCGACCAGATTTGGTATACCTACTACAATAATCTTAGATAATGCATTGGCATTCATTGGATCCAAGGTGACTGAGTGGGCTATCAAGAACGGGATCTACCTAAGCACTTCATCAAACTATTACCCTCAAGGTAATGGCCAGGCCGAGTCTACAAACAAGAACTTGTTGAGGATCATTAGGAGGACTCTTGATGAGAATCAGAGGTCTTGGCATACCAAACTGAAATCAGCCTTATGGGCTGATAGGATAACTCCCAAGAGATCCACAGGTAACTCTCCGTTCAAACTTGTCTATGGAAGAGAGGTAATCTTGCCCATGTCACTTGAGTTACCAACATTGGAGCTCATGAAGCAATTAAAGTTGCTAGAGTTTGAGCCCATGGAGGTGAGATATGCGAGAGTTGATGGAGCTGCATGAGGTCGAAATCGTGCATCCGAAGCAATGGAAAAGGATCAAGCTTTGATTAAAAAGACCTATGATAGGAAGGCCAAGGATAGATCTTTTTAGGTTGGAGATCTAGTGTTGAAATGGGATGTGGATAGAGAAAACCAGGAAGACATTTAAAATTTGATGCCATTTGGAGTGGCCCATACATGGTCACGAAGAGCAAGAATAGTAATGCTTTCCAATTGGCCTCATTGGATGGTGAAGAACTACAAATTCCAGTCAATGGAATCTATCTCAAGCGTTGCTTCTACGGGAAGTTTACCAAATTGTAAATATTAGATTAGATTTTCATTCCTCCAAGTGCTTTGCACATTGTTTTGTTGTAGAGTTAGTTTTGTTTTCCCTAAGTGCTTTGGCACACTCTTGCTGTCCCCGGAGATGTTTTGTAGTCATTGCTTCCATCATGTGATATTCCATCTTCCTCCTTGCACATTCTAAGTCGATTAGGGTTCTAAATAGAAAATTGATGACTCCATGCCCAATGAAATGCTTGGTAACTAGTAATTTCATCTAGCAGGCAGATGACCCCTTTGAGTCGCCAAAATTGTTATCCAAAATGTCCCCCAACTCATTTTTTGTGGCTAACTCCTTGTGTTCTTGCCTCTCTTGTGCCTTAGTCCACATTTTTTTATTTTAAGGCACTCAAGGCTTTCTAGAAATAGCACCATTAGATAGAGCTCTCTCTCAGTTTTCTAGAAAGGTAAAGTTTGCCTCCTAACTCCTTATATTTTTCAAGTTATGGCTCGGCGGAGTTTTTGTGGAAAATTTTCCCATTTGAGGCCCGCAGCCAATAGGAAGCTACCACATGGTAGAGGAGTTCGAGGGTCGAGGCAAATTGGAAATTTAGCAAAAATTTTGGCCGAAAAACTAAAAAGTGAAAGAAGGGCCCGCGCCCCCTGTTAGCCATTCAAAGGTGACACGTGTCCCACCCAGCGGGGTGCGGGGAAAAATGAATTTTTTCCAAAGTCTAAAAATGTCAAAATTTCCAAGGAAAACCCGTGGGAGGTGAAGGAGAGAGAATTCCAGAATGAATCGAGAGCTTTCCATGTGGCATCGACCGATGGAGCGTGGGAATTTTGAAATTTTTTCCAAAGACAAAGAAAGGTAAAATTTGAAATTTTTTCCCGCCGATCCGTTTTTAGGCCGTTTTTGCCCTAAATCTTCAAACGATCATAACTTTTGATCCAAAGCTCAGATTTTCACGTTATTTATATCATTGGAAATATGTTAAAATTATCTACATGATTCTATAATCAATTTCTAATTTTGGTTTAGTTTGGAGAGAGAAAATTCAAAAATGGTTCTTGTACGTGTCCATGGTCAGAAATGACATTTCAACAACCAAATTTAATACATAATGGGTTGCATTCTTCTCCAATATGGTCAAAAATGATAGGGTATGGGTTTGTAAAGTCCTCCATGTTGTTTTAATACATTTTCCATCAATAAGGAATGGGCTCCCACATTTTTTATGTTTTCTCTCTCCTGGGCTCGACCCATGCATTGTAAAAGCTAGATTTGGCTCATTTCTTCATGGTTGAACACTTTTTGGCATTGCAAACTTCTTCTTTCACCTCCAGCAAGTGATAGTTGTAAGAATCAGACCTTTTTCACAGTTTGTAATAGGTTTATACCTCTTTGATGGTGGAATGCAAGAGATTTTATTTGGGAATGACAGTGCAAACTCTGTGAATGCTTTCAATCCTCTGTTTGTATTGTTTTTACTTCATTTTAAGATCTCTAATTGCATCTATCAGCTTGTGTATGTTCTCCCTTGTTGCATTTCATGAAATTGTGTCTATTTACATGGAAAAAATTGTTTCACCACTCCTTTGGTGCATCACCATCTTTAGTTTAGTTTCATTTTTGCATTTTTATCCCTGTCTCCTTGCAATCTAGGGTAGAATTAGGATTAGAACCTCTATAGTTGTGCAAAATATAGATCTAAATCAGAGGAGTTTGAGGAACTAGCCTCTATTCTGGAGATTCCTCTCTCATTTTCACAAGTCCCACACTTGGAGAGAGGTTTCAATGTTGTGCAATCACACTGGATGCCTGAAACATCAACTTAGAAACCTGATTTGTGGAGTGCTCGATTAGTAACAATAATGCCTAAAAAGTAAAAATTTATGACTGAGGCACAATAGAAGGAAAGAATGAAAGGGAGTTAGCCACAAAATGAGTAGGGGACACATTTGGATAACAATTTTGGCGACTCGGAGAGGTCATTTTCCTCTTGGATGAATGATCAATATCCTAAAGCAATCCATTGGGCATGGAGTCATGAGTAGTAGCACGAAAAGTGATATGAACTTTGAAAACTTCCCTCCGAACCGCTTGAATCCCACTTGGACATGGATTTGTTCCCACCAAAATGCCATCAAAACAAATTGTGCAAGAGCCAAACCAAGAAGACACCAAAACTATGTACAAACTGAAAATCATACATGCTCCAAATGGAACATGCAGAGTGTGCACAAGCACTTCTTCTACTGAAAGAAAACCTACCTACTCTACTCTAACTGGAAGCAAAGGTGAGCTAAACGAACCCTGCAATCAAGTTGTGTAAACTAGCTTCCTTTCTTCAAAATTGGCAGCCATGCAAATGATTTGGAGATGAGTATGGCTGATTGGATGAGTGGAAAATCAACAAGAAGCTGGTCTTCTACCAAAATTAGCAAGGTGTCAACTAAAAACAAATCCAATACCTCTTTTAGTTGCTTTGCATTTGAATTGGAGAGGTATGACAGCCTGATCCTTGGAACTTTACACTCATCCTCATGCTTAGAAGCAAGCATGACTGGTTGTGGCTTCTCCTTTGGCTCTAATGAAGCTAAATACCCGATTGGGCAAGGTCTGATCCGTGAGTATGTCTATAATTCTAATTTTCAATTCCAAGAATGGAGTTCTCTTGTAGACCTTGAATGGATGGTGTGGAAGCAATGGTAGAACCCTTCTTCCCCTTTCTCTTCCTCCAATGAAGGACATGAAAGATTAAAATCTTCCAATCTTGGTTCCAAAGAGCTTCTATAAGATGCAGGATGCTACAAATGAATACTCTCCTCCATGACAGCAGGCTCTTGTGTTTGGAAGATGGATGATGAAAGAGAGAATGGTGGAAACTCAATCGGTTCTTCTTCATCAAAATAGTCCTCTAAATCAGACAGGTAAACTGCCTCATTGCTGTCCTGCTGCAAATGTTCAACCTCTCCCATGGCGTTCTCTTGATCTCATGTAACTTGATCACCATGGTTTCTTTCATCTTCCAAAGATTGAGTTTGAGGGATCATACTCTTCTTCAATACTAGAACTTGAGAGAGATGAAGTAGAGAGAAGAACTGAAGGTTCTTCTATAACCTGCTTTGTGCTCAAAGCCTTTGGATCTACACTTTTCTCCCCCACAACTGGAATGTGCTCCTCTTCTTTTGGATTTGGAGCAGCTTCTCCTTCCTCTTGCTATCCCTCATGACTGAATTTTGTAATTTGAATTGGATCGAATTTCCTTCAAATAGGGTGCCGACATGGACACTATATTACGAACAAATTGATTGCTGATCTCGCAACTCCTTTTGCTCTTCTTACGTTGCAACAAAATCAGTCCCACGACCACCATTTGTTCTTTAACTCCAACCTCTTCTCAAAGGTTTCATCAGCAAAGGGATCTTCTTCATCCCAAATTTAAGAGCCCAACTCTTCAAAATTTGAATTTCTTCATCCTTGTTTGGCTTCTCTTTTTGTTGCCCTTCATGACTGATTTTTGTAATTTTTGTGGTGGTGGAGGAGGTAAAACCTATTGTTTCTTTGGAGGAGAGGGTGTTTCATTTAGATCTTGTGGAGGGGGCTGACTGTTTGGAAGGGAAAAGGATAGAAGAATTGAGATGAGGTGGAAGACTAGGGGGTGGAGAAATGGATTCAACACTTGGGACAAAGCAGATGGAGAGTTTAAAACTTGACACTTTTTGAGATAAAATGAGATTGGGAAAGAGGAAAAGAAAAGGCATGAGATGGTGTGCTTACCCGTTGACAAGGTTGCTGAATACTCCTCTCGTACACCTCTATTCCTTCAATCCACTTTGCAAGCAAGGGCAGCGATGTTGCAATCATGAAGTCAAGCTTCTCTTGAGGGATGTAATGCCTTGGGAAAGGTCCCACCCATGGACGGGGTGCTCCACAACCAATTCCAAATGCTTGCATTTTTGCTTGAGCCTTGGATTGCACCATGTTTACCTCCATCTTTTGGATTTTCTCCAATGACCAGCATCTTGCATCGATTGTCTTCATTTTATGCACACCCTTGCTCTTGAAAGCTCCATAGCTAAACTGATTTTGGCATTGCTGCTCATATGGGTATGTATGCTGATTTTGAATTTGTTCAAAATGTTGATTTGGAGGATTTAAAAAACATGTTGGAGGTGGGAAACATTGCTGCTGTTGTAAATGTGAGTTCCATGATGGAAATGAAGTCATGATTGCAAAACTTCATAGAATGGAAAATAATGAAAGAGATGGAAAGAATAATGGATGGAAATGGATGAAAAATAGGTCTGCAACTTCAGAAATGGGTTGCTGATGAGATGGAGTCGCCATATGTGTTTGCAAGTGCCTCCAAAGGCTAAAATCTTCACAAGAACACACCAACCTACAAAAGATGAAGTGGAAGACCTCTAAGGTCCCACCGTGTGTGCCAAAACTATTGTTGCAAATCAACAACACCCCTGGATGCAAATCAAGGTTCTAAGTTGATGTTTAGGGCATCCAGTGTGATTACACAACATTGAAACCTCTCTCTAAGTCTGGGAATTGCAATATGAGAGAGGAATCTCCAGATAGAGGTTGGTTCCTCAAAATTCTCTAATTAGATCTATTATTTGCACAACTGCAGAGGTTCATATCCTAATTTATCCTAATTTGCAAGGAGACAGGGATAAGAAATGTAAAAATTAAAACTAAACTGATAAGGGTGATACACCAAAGGAGTGGTGAGCACTTCTTGATCATGCAAATTGACACAAATCAGAAATTTCAACATAAAACATCATGCACAGGTTGATAAGCTGTAAACAAGGGTTTGAAATGAAGCAAACAACACATATAAAGAACTGAAAGCATTCACAGAGCCTGCATTGTGATTTTCAACATCAAAATCCTTGTATTCCAACACCAAAGAGGCGAGAAAAACTGTTATTCAATCCTGGAAGGTCTAATACTTGCAAAAATCACTTGTTAAGAGTGAAAACAGGCTCGATTTGCAAAAAGGTGTTCCCCTTTGAAAAATGAGCCAAATCTGGCTTTTACAGTGCATGGGTCGAGCCCAGGAGAGAGAAAATGTGAAAAAACATGGGAGCCATTCCCCATTGACCAAAATGCATTAAAAATAGCATGGAGGTCCTTACAAACCCATTCCCTAACATTTTTGACCATGTTGGAGAAGAATGCGACCCATTTTGCATTAAAATTGGTTGTTGAAATGTCGATTCATCCATGGGCACGTACTGAAGCATTTTTGATTTTCTCTCTCAAACTGAACCAAAATTCAAAATTGACCATGGAATCGTGTAGAGAATTTCACTAGATTTCCATTGATATAAAGAATGTGAAAATCCAAGCTCTGAATCGAAAGATATGGCGATTTGAAAATTTAGGGCAAAACAGCAGGCCAAAATCGGATCGGTGGGCAAAAAGTTTGAATTTTTACCCGTTTGGTCTTTGGAAATTTTTCAAATTTTCCTGCACTCCACCACTCTAGGTGCCACATGGCACATTCGATTGGGTGTGGGCCCTTCACGACCATTTTTTCTTTGGGTCGTATGATGTTTTTTTGCCCTTGGACATGTGGCGCTCTCCGATTGGCTACGAGCCTTGCAAAGGGAAAATTTCCCACAAAAACTCCGCCGAACCATAACTTGAAAAATACGTGGAGTTGGGAGGAAAACTTTACCTTTCTGCAAAGTTGAGAAAGAGCTCTATCCAATGGTGTCATTTCCAGAAGGTTTTGAGTGCCTAAAAATAAAAATTTATGACTCGAGGCACAATAGAAGGAAAGAATGAAAGGGAGTTAGCCACAAAATGAGTAGGGGCACATTTGGATAACAGGACTTATTACTTTGGAGTCCATTTTCAATCCTAATGATCAGTTTAGGAAGGAGAAAGCAAACATCCAAGTGAAGGGAGAATATTTAGTGTCCATCTCAAAGTAGAAAGAGGCAAATCACTCCAAATTGGTAAGATGACAACCGAGAAAGAAAGGTATGAGTTCATACAACTTTGTCAAGAATTCCCGATGTGTTTACTTGGAGCTATGAAGATTTAAAAGCTTTCAATCCCGAGTTAGCTCAACACACCATTCAATTTGATCCAAATACTAAGCTCATCGTGAAGAAACAAAGGCGATCAACCCCACATGGAGCCTCTCATGAGAAAAGAATTGAATAAGTTGATAGAATCAAGAATCATATTCCCTATCAAGCATTCTAGTTGGGTTGCCAACTTGGTTCCAGTCATAAAGAAGAGTGGGGAAATCAGATTGTGTGTTGACTTCAAAGATTTGAATAGAGCATCTCTCAAGGATCATTATCCACTTCCTTCCATGGAGTAGATTTTACAAGTTGTTCTTTGTCTCAGAGAGGTTTCACTACTTGATGGCTATTCGAGTATAATCAGATTATGGTGAAGGAAGAATATCAGTTCAAGATAGCCTTTACAACTAAATGGGGAACTTATGCATACAGGAAAATTCCATTTGGGTTGTCCAACGCTGGAGCTACCTTCCAAAGAGCAATGGACATGGCGTTCAAAGGTTTGATTAACAACATTGTACTGATATATCTTGATGATATCACTATTTTTTCAAAAATACAACAGAGACCACCTCTTTCATTTGAGACAAGTGTTCCAAAGGTGTAGAAGATTTGGAGTCTCCTTGAATCCTAAAAAGTGTGTTTTTCTAGCCCATGAAGGAAAGCTCCTTGGCCACATTGTCTCCAAAGAAGGATTAGCAATTGATCTGGAAAGAGTCGAAGCCATAAGAGCACTGCCATTGCCAAGCCACAAGAAGGCCCTTCAAAGTTTCTTGGAAAGAATAAATTTTGTTTGGAGGTTTGTCCCAAATTTTTCAACCCTTATCAAACCTATCACCAAGATGTTAAAGAAAAGCATGGCTTTCAAATGGACAGCAAAAGGAAAGGAAATTTTGAAGCAATCAAAGAAGCCATCTCTCAAGCCCCAACTCTCATCAACCCAGATTTCTCCAAGGATTTCATCCTCTATGCGTTTGGAGGTGATGATACTATTTCTGCAATTTTGGTACAGCAGAATAAAGACAATGATGAGCAGCCAATTACTTTCTTCAGCCAAATCTTGGAGGACTATGAGGTGAGATATTCTTTCATTGAGAAGCATGTTCTTGCAGTAATCAGGAGCTTGAAGAAATTCAAGCATCTAGTTTCAAACAATAAGGTCCAATTGCTGGTTTCTCATGCGGGGGTTAAAGACTTCCTCCTCAACAAAGACTTGAATGAAAAAAGGGCAGGTTGGATTACTCGTGTCATGGAGTATGACATTGAGATCAAAGTCACCAAGTTGGTAAGAGGAAAAGGATTGTGTGAGCAGCTGATCTTGAGCAAACAAGAGGAATCATGCAACGAGAAGGAGGTTGTTTTGGCGTTGCAAGACAACCATGAGCAAGGAAGCACTCAAGAGGAGAATGATGGTGTCCCCACTCCTTGCTGGACCCAAGGTATAATGCACTTCCTAAGCACAGGTCTATGTCCTCCAGAGATGAACAAGACCCAAAGAAGACACTTCAGGTTGCAAGTTGTCCCATATGCCCTTGTTGATGGTGTTGTTGTTGCAAATCAGGAGCACCTCTGTATGTAAATCAAGGTTCTAAGTTGATGTTCAGTGGCATCCAAAGGTGATTACATAACATTGAAACCTCTCTCCCAAGTGTGGGACTTGCAATATGAGAGAGGAATCTCTAGATTAGAGGATGGTTCCTCAAACTCCTTTGATTAGATCTATATTTACACAACCGCAGAGGTTCGGATCCTAATTTGCAAGGAGACAGGGATAAGAAATGTAAAAATTGAAACTAAACTGATAAGGGTGATACACCAAAGGAGTGGTGAGCACTTCTTGTTCATGCAAATTGACACAAATCAGAAATTGCAACATAAAACATCATGCACAGGTTGATAAGTCTGTAATCAAGAGTTTGAAATGAAGCAAACAACACATACAAAGGACTGAAAGCATTCACAGAGCCTGCATTGTGATTTTCAACATCAAAATCCTTGTATTCCAACACCAAAGAGGTAGAAAAACCTGTTACAATCCCTGGAAGGTCTGATACTTCCAAAATCACTTGTTGAAGGTGAAAACAGAAGCTTTCTGTGTAAAAAGGTGTTCATCCTTTGAAAAATGAGCCAAATCTGGCTTTTACAGTGCATGGGTCGAGCCCAGGAGAGAGAAAACGTGAAAAAACATGGGAGCCATTCCCCATTGACCAAAATGCATTAAAAACAGCATGGAGGTCCTTACAAACCCATGCCCTAACATTTTTGACCATGCTGGAGAAGAATGCGACCCATTTTGCATTAAAATTGGTTGTTGAAATGTCAGTTCTGTCCATGGGCGCGTACCAGAAGTGTTTTTGATTTTCTCCCTCCAAAATGAACCAAAATTCAAAATTTACCATGGAATCTTGTAGATAATTTCACCAGATTTCCATTGATATAAAGAATGTGAAAATCCGAACTCTAGATCGAAAGTTATGGCGATTTTAAGTTTTAGGAAAAACAGAGCCAAAATCGGATCGACGGGCAAAATGTTTGAATTTTTACCCATTTGGTCTTTGGAAAAATTTCAAATTTTTCCCGCGATCCGCCACTCAAGTGCCACAAGGCACATTCTCGATTGGGCGCGAGCCCTTCCTAGCCATTTTTTCCTTCGGGTCGCTTGGTGTTTTTTCGCCCTTGGACACGTGGCAACTCCTGATTGGCTGCGGGCCTTCTAGGGAAAATTTTCCCACCAAAACTCTGCTGAGCCATAACTTGAAAAATACGTGGAGTTAGGAGGAAAAATTTACCTTTTTGGAAAGCTGAGAAAGAGCTTTATCCAATGGTGCCATTTCTAGAAGGTTTTGAGTGCCTAAAAACTAAAAATTTATGACTAAGGCACAATAGAAGGAAAGAATGAAAGGGAGTTAGCCACAAAATGAGCAGGGGGCACATTTGGATAACAGTGTTTTATTCAAAAGAGATGTGAATGGAGTACTACTTGAGATGCATTGGTACAAATCAGATTCATAAGGTCTTTGGAAGAGTTCCATGGTGGACTAGTTGGTGGCCATTTTGCACCAAGAGTGACAACTCTAAAGATCATAAGGGCTGGTTATTATTGGCCCAAGATTTTCAATGATTGTTATGCATGGATCAAGATGTGCAAGAATTGTGCATTTTTCACGAGTAAAGAGAGGCTAGCTGCCCTCCCATTGCATCCAATTTCAGTTGACTAGCTATTCGTGCAATGGGGTTTAGACTTCATTGAGTTATTAATCCCAATTAGCCAAGGGCACAAGTGGATTTTAATGACCCGCAGTATTACTTCACCAAATGGATCAAGCAAGAGCACTCAAGGAAGCAAATGAATCTAGCAGATCCTAGACTTCTATGAGGGAATAGTAACCAGATTTGGCATACTAGCTACACATAATATCGTATAATGCATTGGCATTCATTGGATCCAAGGTGACTGGATGGGCTGTCAAGAACGGGATCTACTTAAGTACTTCATTAAACTATTACCCTAGGGTAATGGCCATGTTGAATCTATAAACAAGAACTTGT